>ML286143.1:787-113282 GCA_005239495.1 Nicotiana undulata
CTGTGCTCCACCTCTATGAACCTGACCACCACCTATGGCACCTCGACCACCACCTCTAGCTGGATGAGGGGGTAAGGGTGCACCTACTGCGAAAACCAAGGCACGGGAACCCTGATACTGGGGCCCTCTCGAAGCTCGGGGGAAATATCTAGCAATGTGCCCCGGGCTACCACAACTATAACAAGATCTCTGCTGCTGTGGATGATGACTCGGGAACTGGCCCCGACGACCCTAATAACTACCCTGGTAACTCTGAAGCGGCTGTGCACTGATAGATGCTGGTGGTGCACTAACATGAGCTGGCGGTGCACGAGGAGATACCTGAAGTGCTGACTGAAATGGTCGGGGTGGACGACCCATACTGAAAGAATCCCTGCCTCCAGACGAGGCTCCACTGAATCTACCAAAATGACGGTCTCTTGTCAGCCCCCTGACCACCTTCCTGTGACAAAATCATCTCAATTCTCTTGGCTACATTGGCCGCATCCTGGAATGAAATATCAGTACTCGACTCCTTCGCCATCTGGAGTCGTATAGGCTGGGCCAATCCCTCAATGAACCTCCGAACTCTCTCCCGATCAGTGGGGAGTATCATTAATGCATGCCTGGCTAGAGCGATGAACCTTGTCTCGTACTGAGTAACAGACATAGATCCATGTTGGAGGCGCTCAAACTACCACCTAAGATCCTCTCGCTGAGTAATGGGAAGGAACTTCCCCAGAAATACCTTTGTGAACTGAGCCCAAGTCAAAGATCCAGACCCAACTGGTCTGGCTAAACAGTAGTCCCTCCACCAAGTCTTGGTTGGGCCAGATAGTCGAAAAGTGGCAAAGTGAACTCCATTGGACTCCACTATGCCCATGTTCCGAAGAACCTCATGACAACTGTCCAAGTAATCTTGTGGGTCCTCTAACGGTGCACCAGTAAAAGTAGCAGTGAATAACTTGGTGAATCTGTCCAGTCTCCACAACGCATCTGCTGACATAGTTGCTCCCTCAGCTACAGGTGCTGCAATACCTGGCTGTACTACTCCGGCTGGCTAAGGTGTCGGGGTCTGAATCTGAGTGGCAACCTGCTCTGGTGTATAAGTAATGGGAGTCTTGGCACCTCCCCCATCCTGCGACCCGGCCGGTGCTGTAGGAAGAAGACCGGCCTGAGCCACACTCTCCATAAGTCCTACCAGATGGACAAGAGCATCCTGAACCACTAGGGTAGCTATGAACCCTCGGGGACCTGTGCTGGTCCAACTGGGACTGCCGGAACTGGGACCTCCTCGTCAGACTCGACCTGAGGGTCCTCCACTGGGGTTGTTGCTCTAGGTTGAGCCCTGCCCCGGCCTCGGCTTCTAGCACGACCTCGTCCTCGACCTCGACCTCGACCTCGACCTCGACCTCGACCCCTCGTAGGAGCTGTAGCAGGAGTGTCGGGCTGCTGAGCGGAACAAAGGTAAGCACGCGTCCTCGCCATCTACGAGAGAATAGAATAGCAACTCGATCAGTATACCAAAATATACTACGCACGACAGAGTATGAAGAGAAGAGGAGTATCCTAACTTAGCAGCCTCTGGGGATAAATACAGACGTCTCCGTACCGATCCCTCAGACTCTACCAAGGTTGTCCGTGAGTTGTGAGACCTAAGAAACCTATACCTCTGATACTAACTTGTCACGACCTGAAATCCCACCTTTCAGACCGTGACTGCGTCTAACGTTGAACCCGCTAGACAAGCCAACGTACACAACATTTGACATCTATAAACAACGTAACAGTATTTAAAGCCATTAACTTTCAAACCTTTACTGGAATATCCCGAATCATGAACTTTCAACTTTTACTGAAACATCCCAAATCACTTCAATAGTTTTACGGCAGAAAAGAAATAATATTTCAAAACGCATAATGAAACGATAAAGATAACAATATCGCAAAATCCCCAAAATACGGGTGTCACAACCTCACGGACTAGCTATAAAAACACTAAATACAAGTATGAAAGCAAATATAGTATTGTCTTTAGAACTGAAAGAGAAGTAAGACAATAGGACACAATAGCATAAGAGACTCCAGGGTCCACGAACGCCAGTGGTATACCTTGAAGCTCAATGTGGACTGAAGGCGACTCCCTCAGAGCTGTCCACGGGGTCCGGGAGCGGGATCTGCACAACATAAAGAAGTGCATTGTAGTATTAGTACAACCGACCCCATGTAATGAGTAAGTGCCGATCCTAACCTCGGTCGAAGTAGTGTCGAGGCTAGACTTGACAATAACGATAACATGTCCTATTCTACAGCATGTAACATGGATAATACGAGACAAGAGATAAGCAAACAAGTAAGGGATACGGGAGCAGTAAAGGGAAAACAAGTAAAGTGAAGCAGTCTAATTGACAGATAGAAGTAAACAAGGGAGGCAATCTAACACAATAGCTCACGAAGCAAGTATAAATATCATAAAAGTAAATAATGGCACGGCATCACCCTTCGTTCTTTTACTCTCTTCTCACAATGCAATGTAATCAATATCATTGCACGGCATCACCCTTCGTGCTTTACACTCTTCCTCACTATGAAATGTACAATGTATCATGGCGCGACATTAACCTTCGTGCTTATAATCAATAAAAGTCATGGCACGACATTTACCTTCCTGCTTATAATCAATATGAATCATGGCACGAAATTTACCTTCGTGCTTATAATCAATATGAATCATGGCATGGCATCACCCTTCGTGCTTTACACTCTTCCTCACTATGCAATGTAATCAAATATCCTGGTACGACATCACCCTTCGTGCTTTACACTCTTCCTCACCAAACAATAATAGATGTAATGGCAAGGAATACATCATAGTGGAAATAAGCAGTTCAAAACACCCGGCAAGGGGAAAACATCAATTAGTAGCTCAAGCAATGCCCGGCAAGGGTCTCAGCTATAACCAATTACCTCAATCATGTACTCTACACTTGTATTTTCATTCGTATCAACACTTCTCAAACTCAACAACCAATACTTTCAATCAAGAATAAATTACCAAGTAAAGACAATCTCATAATATGCTAAACATGGAAGAAATACTGCAATTTCTATCAAAATAGACTCACGGGCATGCTTGACACACATTGCATAGGTACTCGTCACCTCACCTATGCAATGAACATGATAATCACTTAGCACATAGCAATTAATACCTATTCCCTCACCAAAATTAGGCAAGACACTTACCTCGGTCCAAAGTATAGCAATCAGCCCTCTAAGACCGCCTTTCCTTTTGAATTCAACTCCGGACCAACAATATCTAGGCATAATTAACTTAAGTATATCAACAATAACTCAATAACACCATCCCATAGCCTAAATACACAATTCCTACCATTCTTTTAAAATTTCCAAAATTCGCCCCCGGGCCCGCTCGGTCCAAACTCGAGGTTCGGACCAAAACTCAATCACCCATAACCCCACGAGTTAAAATATATAATTTGTTTTGAAATCCGACCCCAAATTGAGGTTGAATCCCCAAAATTTCCCAAAAACCTAACTCTCCCAAAATCCCTAATTTCTACTTAATTTCCATATTTTTAGGCCAAGACTCTAGTGGTTGTTGAAGATAAATGGAAAAAAATAGAGTTGGAATCACTTACCTATGAAGTTATGGTGATGGAAATCTTCAAAATCGCCTAAGGGGAAGTGGGGAAGAAGAGGTTTGAGAAGAAGTGGGTTAAATCCCGTAATGTTTTTCTTTGGGATATTAAAATCACTGGGCAAAATTGCCCTTCGCGTTCACTGGCCACTGGCCGCGTTCGCGAAGGGTTGGCAGCTGGGACCTACGCATTCGCAGAGCCAGGGCCGCGTTCGCGAAAGTCTAACTTCCTAGGCTTCCGCGTTCGCGAGCCTACGACTGCGTTCGCGAAGAATAAACCTATCCTTCCCCCGGCCTCACCCTAAGCCTACGTGTTCGCACCCCTGGGGACGCGTTCGCGTAGAAGCACTATTCAGTGCTCCGCGTTCACGTCTCCCTCTACGCGTTCGCGTAGAGTAAAATCCCAGGCCACAATAATTACCCTTCGCGTTCGCGAACCCTTGGCCGTGTTCGCGAAGGGTATTACACCAGACACCAGCAAATTATCAAAACACCAGATTTTTCATGCATTTCACATCCCGTTAACTACCCGAAACTCACCCGAGCCCTCGGATCTCAAAACCAAGAACACACACGTCTCCCAATACATCCTACGAACTTATTCAAGCTTTTAAATCATCAAAATATCATCAAAATCAAAAACAATTAAACCTCAAAACTCATAGAAATTTCTTAAAACTTCATAAAGCTTAACTTATCCAATTTTAATCCGAATCACGTCATTTCAAGTCCGTTTTAGACCAAATTTCACACATAAGTCATATAACATATAATAAACCTGTTCCGGGCTTCGAAACCATAATACGGGCCCGGTAACACAGTTTTCACATAATAATTCATTTTCAAAATCCTTTATTATTTTCGAAAAATAATTTTCTTTAAAAATTCATTTCTCGGGCTTGGGACTTCGGAATTCGCTTCCGGGCATACGCCAAAGACCCATATTTTCCTACGGACCCTCTGGGACCATCACATCATTAAAAATTCATTTCTCGGGCTTGGGACTTCGGAATTCGCTTCCGGGCATACCCCCAAGACCCATATTTTCCTACGGACCCTCTGGGACCATCACATCACGGGTCTGGATCCGGGTCCGTTTACCAAGAATGTTGACCAAAGTCGACTTTATTCAATTATTCAATTCAAAGTTCCATATTTATCAAATTTTCACATAGAAGCTTCTCGGTTACATGCCCGGGCTTCGCACGCATATCGAGCTGAGATTAACGGAGGCTTTCGAGGCCTCGAAACACAGATTTAGCTAGAATTACTTAGGATGACCTTTTGGGTCATCACAAACAATGGTATAAAGGTCAAGTACAGGACAATAATAACAAGTCACACCAAATATGTAAGTACAACAATAACAGCTCAAAGTACGGGCACATGTATACAGGGGGGAAACATATATCACATCATAATGCATGTCCCTCGTCCTCACCTGCACGGAAACACCCTTCGTGCCATGAACTCACTCACAATATTACGCACGGCATCACCCTTTGTGATTTTACTCTCAATAATATGGCACGGCATCACCCTTCGTGCTTTTAATTTCAATAATATGTCACGGCATCAACCTTCGTTCTTTTCACTCTTTCCTCACATGATAATGAATGTAAATGATGGCACGGCATCACCCTTCGTGCTTTACACTCCTTCCTCACATGATAATGAATATAGACAATGGCACGGCATCACGCTTCGCACTTTACACTCTTTCCTCACATGATAATGCATATGAAATGGCACGACATCACCCTTCTTGATTTACACTCTTTCTAACCCAAACAAATGAAACGATAGCATTCATACAAGGGAATCATAGAAATCATATTGTCCCGGCAAGGGAGTCAACAATGGAAAACAACATCATCAACAACATGAACAATAATAGAAACCATATTGTCCCTGCAAGGGAGTCAACAATGGAAATAATATCATCAACAGCATAAACAATAATAGAACCCACACCGTCCCGACAAGGGAGTCAATAATGAAAACAATATCATCCCGGCAAGGGAAAACAGCTATAACCAATTTCACTTAAACAATTAGCTTCATGGAATAAACTGAGTTTGAACAATGCTCAGTAATAGGCAACACCAAGGAAATATCATCAACACAGATGATTATCAACTAAACCTAAGTAGCACTTAAGGTAAAATCATATAATGCACAATGTACGGCTCACGGGCATGCTTGACACCAACGTATAGATATTCCAATTTCTGCTAAACAATTATAGGGCGAGATAATTATACTAGTTCTAGTCAAATAGGCAGTTTATGAAGGAAGATAAGGCACAACGGTAGGAAAGGTAAAGTCTTCATTTAAGTCAATTAAGATCAAATTAGAAACAAGGAACACTAAGCACGTAATATCTAATTTTAACTGGAAGAAATGAAACTAGCAATCAGGAACGCAAATATAACAATTACAACTTCATACACGGGAAATATAAGGACCTACGAATCCTAAAAGGCCAACCTATTTGCAAATAAGTCCGAGTATGCATTCGTCACCCCGCATACACGGGCTACAATCAACATAGAAGACTCAATCCTAAGGGGTAGTTCCCCCACACAAGGTTAGGCAAGATACTTACCTCAAAGACGACAACCCGGTACTCCAATATGAACTTCTCGGGCGAAAAGACCTTCGGACGACTCAATATCAACTAAAGCAACTTCAAAGTTCACATAAAACGTATAAGGAACTATTTCGAATAATAAAGTTTCAATCTTTACAAAATTATAAAAATCAACCCAAAAGTTGATCCCCGAGCCCGCACCTCAGAACAAAATTTACCAAAATCGAATGCCCATTCTAGTACGAGTTCAACCATACAAATTTTATCAAATTCCAATACCATTCCGTCCCTCAAATCATGATTTTTCAATTTAGAAGTTTTCTTTCAAAACCCACATCTTTCTCAACTAAACCTACAATTTAAATGATAAAATCAAGAACAAATTCATGGAATATATTTAATTCTAATGGAAGAACACTTACCCATTCGATTTGTGTGAAAAACCCTCAAAGAATCGCCAAGAACCGAGCTCTAGAAGTCAAAATATGATAAAAATGGTGAAACCCCCGACTTTGAAAACTTATATTCTTCCCAGGTATTTTTGTTCAATGCGATCGCGGGCCAATTATTGCGATCGCATAGAAGAAAAAATGGCCACTGTCAAAATAGCATTGTGCGATCGCGTAAGATATATTGCGATCGCGTAAGAGAAAAGGGGGCATATGCTAACGCGGGGCACGGTTGGCGATCGCATAGAGGAATAGGATCTGGCTCAAGCCATGTTCTCTATTGTGCGATCGCGAAGGTCAGGATGTGAACGCGGAGTATATCAATGATAGGGCTATGAGATCGCGTACCAAATATTCCGAACGCGATGAAGGAAAAATGGATGGATTAAGGCAATGCTATGCGATCGCGACTACTACTATGTGATCGCATAGAAGAAAACCAGAGAACAACATCAACAGTGCAAAAAGAGGAAAACTTGTCCCGAAGCCTATCCAGAACACACCCGAGGCCCCCAGGACCCCGTCTAATGCATGAACAAGTCATACAACCTAAAACGGACTCGCTCGAGGTAACAAATCACATAAAACAACACCAATACGACGAATCAAACCAAGAAATCAACTTATAGATTTTAAAAACTTAAAATATCAAGACTCGCGTCGAAACCTATCAATTTAACGCGGAATGACGTGAAATTTTGCAGACAAATCATAAATGACACGACGGACCTACAGTCACTCTCGAAATTCCGTTCCAAGCCCAATATCAAAATTTCACCTATCGGCTGTAATTGCCGAAATTCTAACTTTCGCCAAATTACCTCAGATTACCCTACGGACCACCAAAACAAATTCCGGACGCGAGCTTAAGTCCAAAATCATCATACAAAGCTGTTGAAATTAACCAAAACTCATTCCGAGGCCTTTTTTACAAAGGTCAAACCTCCGGTCAACTCCTATCACTTAAACTTCAAAATTTGAAATTTTTCTCCCAATTCGACTCCGGATTATTCGGTAACTGAATCTAACCACACACCCAGGTCGGTATACCCAATGTGAAGCTGTTCATGACCGTACGCCATCAAACGGAGGTTAAATTATCAAAATGACCGATCGGATCGTTACAATATATAATGGCTAGAGGTTGGTAAGTTGAAACTTATTTGGGACATTTATGTAAGATTTTCTTACAAATATCAAAATTATGTTAGAAGTTCAAATGATATTATTTTAAGTACTGTTTATAGTAAAATTCAATCTTCATGAGAAAGTCGTTTAAAAGAGTATAACATAATAGATGGGACATTTTCTTTAAGGAAGTGTTAATTTAGACATAATTGGCATGAAAAATGTCATAAACAAGTCATGCGAATATACAATACAATGTAGAGTTTGATGTTTGATACATTCTTTTAATGGCAAAGTTTTTGTTTTGGGAAAAATGATATAGCCGCTCTTACCATTGTATTTAATTTCACTGTATTGAATTATGTTGTATTCAAACAACAAAAAATCAAGAAATAAGGTGTATATTTTGTCTATATACACTGTATTCGATTCGACTATATTCATTCTTAACTATTTTACATTGTATTCAATACGACTATATTTAAACAACGAAAAATCACAAATACAATGATATTCGACTGTCTTCACTTCACTGTATTCATCTGTAGCTGATTTTACATTGTATTTAATTCGTTGTATTTAATTCGATTGTATTCAGACAACAAATGTTCAAACAATACAGGGATCCGCCACAATAAATAACCTTCATAATACATAAATACAAGCGAAATAAAAAAAAACTATATTTGCATTAAAAATACGGAATACACTTAGGAACCGTTTGGCCATGAGTTTTGCCAAAATAAATTTGGGATTTATTTGGCAAACTCGTGTTTGGCCATAAAATTTGCCCACATTTTGGCAAAATCTCAAATCCCAAACTTCAAATCCCAAAATCACCACAATTGCTGATTTTGGGCCAAAATCCCTAAACTCGGAAATTTTATACATGTTTTAAAAATATATGTCCAAACACATTTTCATCTTCAAACCAAACTTCACCCAAGTCAGATTTTTCAAAATAAATTTGGGAATCTATGGCCAAACGCTAGCTTAAATTTGAGTGTATTTGTACAGAATACAATGTGTTTGTATCATTGTATGTGTCTCAATCGCAAAAAAGAGAAGAAATTTTGCAGAAGATTGCGTCTTCCGGCCAAGCAAATCGTTGCATACATTGTATTAAAACTAAAAATAAAGACGAACAAAGAAGGAGAAGAAGCCATAGATTATGGAGAAGAAGTCATGGATTCCGGAGAAAAAGCCATGGATTCTTAGAGTCTGAAAGTTCCCCTTCTAGAATAAACCATATCACCATAGATTTTGGAAGTTCCCCTTTTAGAAGAACCAAAGATACTAGAGATACTAGAGAAGAGCCATAGATTCTATGAAAAATGATCAAATATATCCCTCTACTTTCAAATACTATTTAATCATATCCTTTGTTATACTATTTGGCCGTTTGAGTCCCTACCGTTATACTATCACACAAATCTACCTTTAATTTTAATAGCGTTCAACTCAGGAACAAAAAGACTCACACATGTTTTACTAGCTGGATCCAATTAAAATCCACCTTTAAATTTTTTGCCAATTACCTGACTCATGTGCATCAAATCCAGTCAACAGTTCACGACAATTTGATCTACTATCTACATTTTCATCTTTTTCATACCAACTTTTACCATTAAGCTCCATGTTTTACCAATTGATCGATTCAATAATCAGAAATAAGAAGTAATCTCATGCTCTAGAACATCTTTATTTTTCTTGTTTTTCAAAAAAAGGGAAATTTTTTCAATTTATTTCCCCCTCCAACCAAAATGGAAAATAATATTTCATGGTTAGAAATTATGTTTGTGAGGCTCCGTATTGTTTCAATCAAGATTTTCGAAAAATATCATAAAAAGAAGAAAGAAAGATCAAAAAGCATAACTACTCGGTTCTTCACAATTTTCGGGCATAATTGGTAAAAAAATTTGAAAACCCATTTTCTTTAGAATTAGAAATTTTTGACAGTGCTTTTTAAGGGAGACATAAGGCATAATCTGATTTGAGCAAAAAAAGGTTGTTAGTAACAAAAACAATTGAAGCCCACCATGAAAGAACAAGCTTCAAAGATTTTGGATATGCAAATAAACTTGAATTTGAACAGAACAGAGGTTACTTTGATTGTTGTTCCAAATCACATACAATTATTATAGTAGATAATCCATCCAAAGGACCAGGGATTCAAGGAAAGTTGGTGAGAAAACTGAGTGTATCAGATGATTTTGGGAGCACCAGTACACGTACTCTGCGATTTTGAAGAAGTGATAGGTGACAGATTCAAATATGAAGGGAGAGTATTTGTGGAGCTTAAAATTAAATATTGCTATTATATTTGAATAGAAAAACTAAAAACACCATTGAAGCTCTTTTATGTATTGAATTATTGAATCTCAAATTTTTATCGGATTTAATTATTGGAAAATTGGTGTTTGAGTTATGAAGATGCAAATCAATTAAAGAATTGATATCAATCCATTATTGTTGCGTGATAAAATTAAAAATCAAATTATTAAGGATATATGTCAACTTCGAAGATGTTATTTGAATATTTTTAAAAGAAAAACGCCCAAAGTGGTGGGAATTTGGTCGGGTAATGCATGGGCAAAAATTAGGGGTGGGTTTTAATTGGGTCCAGCTATTAAAATAGGGGGTGGGTCCTTTTGTTCCTGATCTGCCATGTGGCGTTCGTTAAAATTAGGGGTATATTTGTGTGATAGTATAACGATAGGGACTCAAACAGCCAAATAGTGTAACGGAGGAATGGGTTAAATAATATTTGAAAATAAAAGGATATATTTAACTGTTTTCCGTAGATTCTAAAGAATGAGCACCCAATACTAAAAATAGATTATGAGCGGCAAAACCAGATAAAAAAGGTTCCATTTTGTATAATCGGAATCTAGGTCAACTGTATTAGTGGGCCTCCGCCAGTGAACCAGATCTAGGATTTCAAAAAGAGTGAGGAGAGATAGAGAGACAGAGAGAGTTGAGGAAAAAAAAAGAGGGGGCAAAAACTTGTTGCGGCCAAACGCACACGCAAGTATACGCGGTCGTCAAGTAATAAAGTGATTAAAAGTCGGATGTCGAACCCACGAGGACCTGTGATTAACTATTAACTAAATTAGATTATCCTAATTATCTAAACAAGAATTAAACCTAGAAATATTCGATTCTAAATAATCAAAATAAAGCAAATAAATGGTGAACTCTGGACAAAGGAAAAGTAGATTTTTATGATATCAATGTAATGAAAACGATCTAGGGTTATGGGTTATCTAACAATCATATTGTATTCTTCAATTGAATTGACTAATTAATTTACCTGGTTTATTGGTTAACAGGGTTAATATTGCTCATAAGAATCTGTCGAGTTCTTACTCGCCTATTCAAGCTAACCTAACGCCTATATGTCTATGGAGTTAGAATCAACAAGAACGCATTTATAATTCATGTGAATCAACCAAGCAAGGCAATTAGGTATATGTCTATCCTAATCGCGAATCCGTTCCCCGATAGTATTCAATTGGTGATCAAGCAATCAAATAATTAAGCACAAGATTGAATAAATAAATCAATACGATAAATTAAGAAATCAAAATCAATATCCGAATAACAATAGTCATGAAAGAACCACAACCCTAGAACGTGAAGTTTAGATCCACATAGACATGGTAGCAAAACAACAAATCATACAAAGAAACATAAAAATTACAAAGATTGATGGAAGAAAAGATGGAACTTGATGAATTTCGGCCTTCACGGCGGCTCTGTGCTTGTCTATTCTTCTCAAAAACGTCCTCCCATGTATATATACCAAGTGGGGTCGGGCCCAAACAATTATACCTTCTCCCACGCGAAAAAGAACTTTTTTTGACGCTTGGACGCGTCCCAACATGCTCTCTGATTCTACCGCATTCAGTTTCGCGGTTGCGCTGTCGACCGTAGTTTTCACCCTGTTCTGTTCGGAATTGGAAAACACGTAAAATATGAAAGGTGTATCCCTTTGAGTTAGCTTTCCAACCATATATTATACAGCCCATATAAAGTTCGGAGAAAAAAATTATATCTATTTTACTAGACAGTGCGAAATATGCTTCATCGAGTCTTCGTTTGCTCTCAACTATCACATTTGACCCCCGAACACGATCCCGGCTTAATTCCTTGAGCTTTTACTCAGACTTCAAAGCTTCAAATTACTTAAATTCATTCCATAACATCTATATAGCTCGAAATCATACCTACAAAGCATAAATCACACAATTAGTGCAAAACACTAGCGATTAAAACTCAAACTCAATTAAAGTGCAGTAAAATCGAGTGTAATAAGCGACTAAAATACGTAATTATAGTCTATCATCAACACCCCACACTTAAACCATTGCTCGTCCTCGAGCAATAAAACTACACTTTATATAGACACGATATTTTTAAGCAATTCTCCTAACTCAACACACCAAGAATATTTAAAATAGACTAAGCACAAAAGTGTAACATCTTCACCTCAAGATTTGACTCACAAGTACCACGCATTATTCACAACTCACCCACTTACTCTAACATAGAGTTCACTGACATTACCTTTCCTTCATGGATCAAGTTCCCTCATACAACAAAAGAGAGTAGTTCCACACAATAAAATTTAAGAACACATAGGAACTTAAGATAGAAAGAATTCACTCACTCTCAGAAATAACATTCATGTGCCACAAAGAGATGCACCATAGGCTTGCCCGTAGTGTACTACTCTACTAATCGAGCTCATTCAGTCTAGGATCAAGTAGGACTTTATTTGGTTGTAATGTAGGTTGCAGGACGGGTAGGATACAATTAGATATAAGAGTGACTGCACCTCCCTAAGAACTTTAATACATATATTTTACCATTCAAACCCCATACTTATGTCAAACCAAACTCCACATTCACATCAATATTATTACCCCATACTTCTTTAAGCACAATTACATCAAGAGTCACCACTTATCAATGAATATTTTTTTTCCCAGCAATACAACTATTTTTTCCTCTTTTTTTTCTTCAACTGACTCTTACTTTTTTCACAACAGTGCACCTCTCTCCTTATTTCATTAGTTCCACTCAAAAGCCAAACCAACCACCCTACACTTTAACTTTTACACAATTCTTAACACTTCAAGTGCTTATAAGAGGTTAAAAGGTTCAAATAGATAGTCCATTCAAACAATTGGGTAAGGCTTGTAATGTGGTTGCCAAAGAAACATGATTACAGGCTCAAAGGGGTTAACTACGATGCATATCAATTAGGCGGATAAAATACACATATCTGGCTCAACAAAGAAACGTCTATATCACTTCCAAGACTGAATAAAACTACTATTTTGCTTTTCAAACACACAGGGCAAGTTCTAGACATCAAATGCAACACAGAATAACACACAAACCTCACAGGCACATGGCACTTAACTCACACAGGATTGGATTCATCAAGACAATCTAGTCAAAGCAGTTAAGCAAATTTAAAATCATACAATTTAAGGTACTTATACAAGAGTCAAAAACTGAGCCTAAGCGTCACAACCACGGTACTCACTATTCCCCAGGCATAACAAAGTTGAGAGATATTGCTTCAATTCAAAACACAACACAATGGCTCCTCTTCCAAAAAAAAAAAACTAACTACACCCGGTTCAAACAAAACCCTTGGAAAAGAACTGTGGCACAAGAAAAATCAAGGAGGAATTGCTACACTACCTAACAAAAGAAAATCTTTTTTTTTCTAGACTTAAATCCCTCAAGAAAATTGTCTAATAGATCCATCGTCGGGAAAAGTCTAATTTTATCTTATTTTAAATAAACAATTATTTCAATTAAACAAACACAACTAAAATAGCATAGAAAGTCACGCAGACAATCTCCTCACCCCACACTTAAAATTGTGCAATGTCCTCATGCACACTGTAAATAACAAGAAGGTAAAAGAGACTCCCTGGTAGGACAAAGGCCGATGAATTAACAGCTCACAGGATACTCAGACTTCTCTCGGGTATGATTCTTTGTGTGGGTACCTCACACTCAGTTTCAACCACCTGCTCGTTTTTGCACATGCCTATGACTTTGCTTCCTATGCTCATAATCCTACAAAATGAAAATAAATACTACAAAATAATAAAAATAAAATAAAATAAAATAAAAATGAACAAAAATAAAAGAAAGCATTAAAGCTGGGTTGCCTCCCAACAAGCGCCTAATTTAAAGTCGCGGCACGACTTGAACCACTTTTTGCCTCCACCTTGAACTTATGAATTGTACCCCTAATTTGGCTTCAAACTTTCTGTTATGCTCCCTGGGCGATGAGACAAAGTTAATTAGGCCAAGCAACTAATATCGCATTTTACGCTTCTTGGCCATCAAGTGAGGTATGTAATTTTGTCTCTCTGACACGATGAATTCAAGAATGTAGGCACCCCGTTCCTCATCCATTGGCTCCTCTAAAGGCTCAGATGACTCGATTTCCATGTCATCATCCAAACACAATGTTGAAAAATGTATGGAATGAGGACCAATACACCCTAACTCTATAATTGTATTACTCTTTACATCCTCGTATTTACACACACTAGAGTCTCCAACTATAATATTATCTACTTTCTCACATGACTCTAGAGTGCTTTCCTCAACATGGACATCATCAATAAAAATATGGTCGAAAGATTGACCCTCCACTTTTAGCTCCTCAATTTGGCGTATAAGCTCCTTTTCAATTTCACACAACTTAGAACTATTTTGTTGGGCGTTAGACGCATCAACCTTTGCATTCAGTTGAGCCTCTAAGACGTGAATATCAGTGCTAAAATTTTCAATCTCTTGTCCCAGTTCAACTCTTCCTTCTATTAAGTGTCTCATCCTATCAATAGTTTCCTCACATTGAGCCTCATATATTTCTAATTTTTCATCTTGTTCCATTAGCCATGTTTGGCTCAAAATCTCCACTTTTTCAAAAATTTCCTTTTCTTGGAACTCGCTCTCTTCATTCAATTCCTCCATATTAGCATTCATTCTTGTGATTGTTGCCCTCATTCTTTTCATATCTTTTTTGAGTTCATCCTGTTGCTCTGCTACTTGCCTCAAAATATCCCTAATATTTGCATCAAGTTTCATATCATGCACTTCATTGCCCCTATCAAACTCACAAATATCATTAGAAAGATCATAATAAGGGCTTAGAGAAGGATGAAAAGAATTAGGACAACCATCCCAATGGCCATCTTGACCACCACACATATTACAAATATTTCACTCAAAGGAGTGAGATTGTGCGCACAACTCGCTCCCGGAAATATTCTGATAATTTTTCCACCAGTGGGGTCCTCCACAATATGGACAAAGATCATCAAAATAAGAATAACCATCATTCGAATAATTTTCATTCCAAGATGCCATGTTAAAATAAATAATAAAAAAATACTAACTAGCCTAAATAAAAAAAATGAATAGATAAAAAGAATAAATGTCTAATCTACAAAATAGCTAATTTCTAAGTCCCCGGCAACGGACCAAAAACTTGTTGCGGCCAAACGCACACGCAAGTATACGCGGTCGTCAAGTAATAAAGTGACTAAAAGTCGGATGTCGAACCCACGAGGACTTGTGATTAACTATTAACTAAATTAGATTGTCCTAATTATCTAAACAAGAATTAAACTTAGAAATATTCGATTCTAAATAATCAAAATAAAGGAAAATAAATGGTGAACTCTGGACAAAGGAAAAGCAGAGTTTTATGATATCAATGTAATGAAAACAATCTAGGGTTATGGGCTATCTAACAATCACATTGTATTCTTCAATTGAATTAACTAATTAATTTATCTGGTTTATTGGTTAACAGGGTTAATATTGCTCATAAAAATCTATCGAGTTCTTACTTGCCTATTCAAGCTAACCTAACGCCTATATGTCTATGGAGTTAGAATCAACAAGAACGCATTTATAATTCCTGTGAATCAACCAAGCAAGGCAATTAGGTATATGTCTATCCTAATCGAAAATCCGTTCCCCGATGCTCAGGTTCAAGAACTTTCTCTACTCAATCCTATATGCAATCTAGAATTCCCACTTTCGAGTTCAACTCTAGATCGTAGATAGTATTCAATTGCTGATCAAGCAATCAAATAATTAAGCACAAGATTGAATAAATAAACCAATACAATAAATTAAGAAATCAAAATCAATATCCAAATAACAATAGTCATGAAAGAACCACAAACCTAGAACGTGAAGTTTAGCTCCACATAGACATGGTAGCAAAACAACAAATCATACAAAGAAACACAAAAATTACAAAGATTAATGGAAGAAAAGATCGAACTTGATGAATTTTGGCCTTCACGACGGCTCTATGCTTGTCTATTCCTCTCAAAAACGTCCTCCCATGTATATATACCTTCTCCCACGCGAAAAAGGACTTTTTGTGACGCCTGGACGCGGTGCGGGCGAGGCCAAACATGCTCTCTGATTCTGCCACGTTCAGTTCCACGGTCGCGCTGTCGATCGCAGTTTTCACCCTGTTCCGTTCGGAATTGGAAAACACGTAAAACATGAAAGTTGTAGCCCTTTGAGTTAGCTTTCCAACCATATATTATATAGACCAAATAGAGTTTGTAGCAAAAAGCTATATCCATTTTACTAGACAAGGAAAAATATACTTCATCGAGTCTTCGTTTGCTCTCAACTATCACATTTGACCCCCGAACACGATCCCGGCTTAACTCCTTGAGCTTTTACTCAGACTTCAAAGCTTCAAATCACTTAAATTCATTCCATAACATCTATATAGCTCGGAATCATACCTACAAGGCATAAAACACACAATTACTGCAAAACACTAGCGATTAAAGCTCAAACTCGATTAAAGTGCAGTAAACTCGAGTGTAATAAGCGACTAAAATACGTATTTATAGCCTATCATCAAAGAGTATGTATACATTTGTACATTGCTATAATATATTAAAAATAGCTATAAAATTTAATATTTTAAAAGTGTTTTGGTTTATAATAAATAAGGTGCATTATTTAGCTATAGCATGTAAAATTTCCTTTTGTCACGATCCGAAATTTCCACCTTCAGGCCGTGATGGCGTCTAACGTTGAACCAGCTAGACAAACCAACGTTCAATTAAATTTACTTGTTTACAATTGAAATAACAACAATGACTAAAGCAATTGTAATTAAAGAATGCGGAAGACTAATAAATTCAAGAATTTTAATGATAAACCTCATAAAAACTTCCTCAATTACAACCCATAAATCGGTATCACAATCTCACGGACAGTCTAAGATTTCACTAAATACAATGGTCTGAAATAAGTGAGTACAACTGTCTTGGAATTATATAATAAGACAGAAAATGAGAAGAAGGATAAGTGGAGACGCCGAGGCCTGCGGACGCCTGCAGGACTACCTCAGTGTCGTCGTGGACTGAAGGCTACTCCCTGAATCACTATCCACTGGGTCCGGCGCTATAATCTGCACGACATAAAGAAGTGCAGGTGTATCATCAGCACAACCGATCCCATGTACTGAGTAAATACTAAGCCTAACCTCGGCGAAGTAGTGACGAGGCTAGGACACGAAAACAAATAACACCTGTGCAATTCAATAATATAACAGGAAATAAGCAAGTAAATACAACAACGGGGGGTATGCTGGGGATAAAGGGCAACAACTAACTGAAACAACGGAACAAGGAACAGTTGAAATGTATAAGTAACAGCAAGAATTATAGCTCTGAACAAGTAAATAAACAGAAATAGCACGGCATGTCCCCTCGTGCTATAACCTCACAAACACTAGGCACAGAATGTCCCCTCATGCATAAATAAAAATCACTCGGCACGGAATGTCCCCTCGTGCATAAATAATAAATAATCACTCGGCACGGAATGTCCTCTCGTGCATAACCTCACAATCGCTCGGCACAGAATGCCCCCTTGTGCATAACATATGTAAAAGCAACAATTGACAGGAAAGCCAATAATAAGAAACCTCAAATGTACAGAAATAATCAACAAGTATTCTACCGCCCCGGCAAAGGACTCAGCTATAACCAATCTCACTCAGAGGTATAATTTTAACAAATGATACCCAACCGGACGAATAATCAATAACAATCTACATCATTAAATACCCTTAATGTATCACTTCCAGAATGACAATTAATTCATTACACAGAGAATATCAAAGAACACTATATCAATCAGCAAGTTCGACTCACGGGCATGCTCGACCACAACATATAGGTACTCGTCACCTCACCTATACGTTGGACATGGATTAACACGTAGAAGATAAGACTCTATACCTATTCCCTCAAGCTAAGGTTAGGCCAAACACTTACCTCGGCTCCAAGAATGCAAATCAAGCCTCTAGCACCGCTTTTCCTCTCAAATACGACTCTGAAACAATTGTATCTAGACACAATTGACTCAATAACATCAATAATTACTCAACAATTCAATTCCAAAGCCTAATTATAGATTTCCCAACATTCTTCCGAAATTCGACCCCGCGCTCGCTTGGTCCAAACACGAGGTTCAGACCAAAACCCGATCACCCATTCCCCCATGAGCCCGAACATACAATTTGTTTTGAAATCCGACCCCAAAACAAGGTCAAATTCCCAAATATTCAAAAAGCCCTAACTCTACCCAAAACCCCAATTTCTACCCTTTAATTCCATGATTTTAGGCCTAGATTCTAATGGGTGTTGTGGATTATTGAAGAAAAGAGGTTAGAATTACTTACTTAAGATGCTATGGTTAAGAAGCTCTTCAAAAATGGCCCAAGGAGGTGTGGAGAAGAAGGAGGGTGTGCAAAATTATGAAATCCCGTAATGACATTCTGATTTTGGGACTTTTTAATAAATGGGCAAAATTACCCATCGCGTTCCCGGGCCCCAGGCCGCGTTCGCGAAAGGTAACCTCCTGTGACCACTGCGATCGCGATGCCATGGCTGTGTTCGCGAAGGTCTTGCCTCTCAGGCCTACGCGTTCTCGTGCTGTGGGCCACGTTCGCGTAGCATTAATACTACCCAGCCCCCAGCCCAAGCCTAACTCTATGCGTTCGCATCCCTGGGGACGCGTTCGCGTAGAGACACTGTCTAGTGCTCCGTGTTCGCGTCTCCCTCTACGCGTTCGCGTAGAGTAAACTCCCGGGCTCACCCAATTGCTTTTCGCGTTCACGAGTGTCGCCACGCGTTCGCGAAGAGTATTTCCCTCAGGCACCAGATTTGTTCCAAAAACACCAGAATTTTCTAATTTTAACACTCTAACGCCTACCCGAAACTCACTCGAGCGCTCGGGGCTCAAAACCAAATGTACACACAACCTCAAAAATATCATACGGACTTATTCGAGCAATTACACCACCAAAATAACATCATAAACATCGAATTAGACCTCAAAATCTATAAGAATTCTTGGAACTTCATTAACTTGAAATTTTCCATTTTTAGTCCGAATCACGTCAAACTAAGTCCGTTTCTTACCAAATTTCACAGATAACTCATACAAAACATATTGAACCTGTTCCGGACCCCGGAACCAAATACGGCCCCGATATCACATGTTTCACATCAAATCTCATTTTCAAAAACTTTTATATTTTTCAGAAAATAATTTTCTTTAAAAATTCATTTCTCGGACTTGGGACCTCAGAATTCGATTCTAGGCATACGCCCAAGTCCCATTTTTTCCTACGGACCCTCCGCGACCGTCAAATCACGGGTCCGGGTCCGTTTACCAAAAATATTGACCAAAGTCAACTTTATTTAAATAATTATCATAAATTCAACATTTATTCAATTTCCTACTTAACGGCTTCCCATCTACACGCCCGGGCTGCACACACACATCGAGGTGAGATAAAAGGAGGCTTTCATGGCCTCGGAACACAGATTTAGCTAAAATTACACGGGATGACCTTTTGGGTCTTCACAATCTCCACCTCTAAAACAAACATTCGTCCTCGAACGGACATAGAAAGGTACCTGAATCGGGGAAAATATGGGGATATTGGATCCGCATATCGGACTCGGACTCCCAAGTAGCTGCCTCAACAGGCTGACCTCTCCACTGAACACGAACCGAAGGATAACTCTTCGATCTCATCTGATGAACATGCCGAGCTAATATGGCTACCGGCTCCTCCTCATTAGTCAAGTCCTTGTCTAATTGGACACCACTGAAGTCAAGTACATGAGATGGATCCGCAATATACCTCTGAAGCATAGATACGTGAAACACCAGGTGCACGGCTGATAAACTCGGTGGCAAAGCAAGTGTGTAGGCCACCTCTCCTACCTTATCCAGAATCTCAAATGGACAAATGCACCTAAGGCTCAACTTGCCCTTCATTCCGAACCTCATCACACCTTTCATGGGAGATACCCGAAGAAATACCTGGTCTCCTATCATAAATGCCAAATCTCGAACCCTCCGATCCACATAACTCTTCTTCCTGGACTGAGCTGTACGAAGTCTATACTGAATGACCTTCACCTTGTCCAGGGCATCATGGACTAACTCAGAACCCAACAATCTAGCCTCTCTCGGCTCAAACCACCCGGCTGGCGACCGACATCGTCTACCATACAACGCCTCATACGGAGCCATCTGAATGCTTGACTGATAGCTGTTGTTGTAGGCAAACTCAGCTAAAGGTAAGAACTGGTCCCATGAACCTCCAAAATCAATGACACAAGCCCGCAACATATCCTCCAAAATCTGAATAGTACGCTCGGACTGTCCATCCGTCTGAGGATGAAACGTTGTGCTCAAATGAACCTGTGTGCCCAACTCACGCTGATATACTCTCTTTTTGGGAGGTAAATTGAGTACCTCGGTTAGATATAATGGACACGGGCACAGCATGCAATCGAACAATCTCCCTCATATAGATCTTTGCCAACTTCTATGAAGAATACGAAACAGATACTGGAATGAAGTGTGCTGACTTGGTCAGCCTATCCACAATGACCCACACCGCATCAAACATCCTCTGAGTCCTTGGGAGCCCAACTACGAAATCCATGGTGATATGCTCCCACTTCCACTCAGGAAGCTCAATCTGTTGCATCAAACCACCGGGTCTCTGGTGCTCGTACTTAACCTGGTGACAGTTCAAGCACCGAGCCACATAGGCTACAATATCCTTCTTCATGCTCCGCCACTAATAATGTTGCCGCAAGTCCTGGTACATTTTTGCGGCGCCCGGATTAATGGAATACGGGAAACTATGGGCCTCTTGCAATATCAACTCAAGAATACCATCAACATCAGGTACACAAATACGACCCTGCATCCTCAAAACTCCCTCATCATCAACTGTGACCTGCTTGGCACCTCCATGCCGAATCGTATCTCTAAGAACACATAAATAGCGATCATCATACTTCCTGGCCCGAATACGATCATACAATGAGGAACGGGCCACGGTAAGGGCCAAAACACTACCAGTTTCAGAAACCTCCAATCTCATAAACCGGTTAGCCAAAGCCTGAACATCCAAAGCAAGCGGTCGCTCTCCGACTGATAAATAAGCAAGACTACCCATACTGGCTGACTTCCGGCTCAAAGCATCGGCCACCACATTGGCCTTCCCCGGATGATATAAGATGGTAATGTCATAATCCTTCAACAGCTCTAACTATCTCCTCTGCCTCATATTCAACTCCTTCTGCTTGAACAGATACTGCAAACTCTTATGATCCGTGAACACCTCACATGACACCCCATACAGCTAATGCCTCCAAATCTTCAATGCATGAACAATGGCTGCCAACTCTAAATCATGAACTGGATAGTTCTTCTCATGAACCTTCAACTGACGTGAAGCATAAGCAATAACCTTGCCATCCTGCATCAGCACTGCACCAACTCCAACCCGTGAAGCATCACAATACACGGTATAAGGCCCTGAACATATGGGCAAAACTAACACCGGTGTCGTGGTTAAGGTTGTCTTGAGCTTCTGAAAGATCGCCTCACACTCATCAGACCACCTGAACTGGGCACCCTTGTGAGTCAACCTGGTCATCGGGGCTGCGATAGATGAAAAGCCCTCCACAAATCGGCGATAATAACCTGTTAAGCCCAAGAAACTCCGAATCTATGTAGCTGAAGTGGGCCTAGGACAATCTCTCACTGCTGAATTCTTCTTGGGATCTACCTGAATACCCTCTGATGATACCAAATGGACTAGAAATGCAACCGAACTCAACCATAACTCACACTTGGAAAATTTGGCATACAACTGACTATCCCTCAGAGTCTGGAGGACGACTCAAAGATGCTACTCATGCTCCTCCCAACTACGGGAGTAAATCAAAATATCATCAATGAAGACTATGACAAACGAATCCAAATAGAGCCTGAACACTTGGTTCATCAACTCCATGAAAGCAGCGGGGACATTTGTCAACCCAAATGACATCAACTAGAACTCATAATGCCCATAACGAGTGCGAAAGGTTGTCTTAGGGACATCAGACGCCCTAATCCTCAACTGATGGTAACCCAATCTCAAATCTATCTTGGAAAACATTGTAGCACCCTGAAGCTTGTCAAATAAATCAACAATCCTCGGCAAAGGATACTTATTCTTAATAGTAACCTTATTCAACTGCCGATAGTCAATACACATCCTTATTGAGCCATCTTTCTTCTTAACAAACAACATTGGGGCACCCCCAAGGAGAAACACTAGGCCTAATGAAGCCTTTATCTAACAAATCCTGCAACTGATCCTTCAACGCCTTCAACTCTAGCGGGGCCATACGATACGGCGGAGTAGAAATGGGCTGAGTGCCCAGAGCTAACTCAATGCAAAAATCAATATCCCTGTCAGGTGGCATACCCGACAGGTCAGTAGGGAATACCTCTGGAAACTCACGAACCACGGGCACAGACTCAATAGAAGGAACCTCGGCACTAGAATCACGAACATAGGCCAAATAGGCCAAACAACCCTTCTCGACCATGCGTTAAGCCTTCATAACTGAAATAACTCTACCGGAAGAATGACTAGGAGTCCCTCTCCACTCCAAACGAGGTACTCCTGGCAGGGCCAAGGTCACTGTCTTGGCATGACAGTCCAGAATAGCATGATAGGGAGATAACCAGTCCATCCCCAAAATAACATCAAAGTAAACCATATCAAGGAGCCAATGATCTACCTCAGTCTCCATACCACCAATAACCACTAAGCATGAACGGTAGACTCGATCTACCACAATAGAATCAGCCACCGATGTCGACACATGTACAGAAGTACTCAGGAAATCACGGGGCATACTCATATAAGGGGAAAAATATGAAGACACATAGGAGAATGTAGACCCCGGATAAAATAAAACCGAAGCATCTCGGCTGCAAACTAAAACCATACTTGTAATGACTGCATCAGAGGCCTCAGCCTCAAGCCTGGCAGGAATAGCATAGCACCGGGGCGGAGCCCATCCAACTTGAACATCTCTGGGTCGACCTATTGCGGGATGACCTCTACCTCTTGTGGCTTGTCCTCCACCTATATGAGTCTAACCTCCGCCTCTGGCACCTCGACCACCACCCCTAGCTGGCCGAGGGGGTGGGGGTGCACCTGATGCGGGAACCATGGCACGGGAACCCTGATACTGAGGACCACCAAAACCTCGGGGGCAAAACCTAGAAATGTGCCCCGTACCACCGTAAGTGAAGCAAGACCTCGGCTGCTGAGAATACTGACCCTGGAACTGTCCCTGACGAACAGAATGGCCACCCTGGAAGCTCTAAATCGGTGGTGCACTGATGGGAGCTGATGGTGCACCGCGGGATACCTGAAGTACCGACTAGAAAGGCCTATGAGGATTCCATCTGCCAATGGAATATCTGCCTCCAGATGAGGCACCACTGAACCGGCCGAAATGACGAGGTCTCTTGTTAGACCCCTGACCACCGCCATGTGATAAGACCATATCAATACGCCTGGCCACATCGGCCGCATCCTGAAAAGAGATATCAGTACCTGTCTCCCTGGCCATCTGAAGTCTGATAGGTTGAGCTAGACCCTCAATAAACCTCCTCGCCCTCTCACGATCAGTGGGGAAGATCATGATAGCATGACGGGCCAGAGTGATGAACCTGGTATCGTACTGTATAACAGTCATAGATCCCTATTGGAGACGCTCAAAGTGCCTCCGAAGATCCTCCCTCTGAGTAGCTGGAAGAAACTTCCCCAAGAACAGCTCGGAGAACTGAGCCCAAGACAAAGGTGCAGACCCAGCTGGTCTGGTCAAGCACTAATCTCTCCATCAAGTCTTGGCGGTACCATAAAGACGAAATGTGGCAAAATCCACTCCATTGGACTCTACAATGCCCATGTTCCGAAGAACCTCATAACAACTGTCCAAGTAATCCTTGGGATCCTCTGATGGTGCACCAGTAAAAGTAGTAGGGAATAACTTGGTGAACCGATCCAATCTCCATAGGGCATCAACAGACATTGCTTCTCCCTCAACTGTCAGTGCTACAATACTCTGCTGAGTTGCTCCAACTGTCTGAGGTGCTGGAGTCTGGGACTAAGTGGCTAACTGCTCTGGTGTGTGAGTAGCAGGAGTCTGGGCCCCTCCCCCAACCTGAGAGACGGCTAGTGCAGTAGGAAGAAGCCCGGCCTGAGCCACGCTCTCCATAAGACCCACTAAGAGGACAAGAGCGTCCTGAAGAATCGGGGTGGCAATGAACCCCTCTGAGACCTGAGCTGGTCCGACTGGAACCGTTTGGGCAGGAACCTCACCAGAAAAGTCTACCTGTGGGTCCTCTACTGGGGCTGCTGCTCTGGGCTGAGGCCTGCCCCTGCCTCGACCTCTAGCACGGCCTCGGCCTCGGCCCCTCGTAGGAGCTGCAGCAGGAGGATCAGGATGCTGATCGGTAGATGAGGAAGCACGCTTTCTCACCATCTGCGAGAGAATAAAATAGAAACTCAATTAGCATTTAGAATTCATATCGCACAACAGAGAAAAATAAAAAGTGAAGTTATTCCTAACTTTGTAGCCTCTGGAAGATAAGTACAGACGTCTCTGTACCAATCCCTCAGACTCTACCAAGTTTGTCCGTGAATTGTGAGACCTAAGCAACCTAGGGCTCTGATACCAACTTGTCACGACCCGAAATTCCCACCTTCAGGTCGTGATGGCGTCTAACGTTGAACCCGCTAGACAAGCCAACATTCAATTAAATTTACTTGTTTACAATTGAAATAACAACAATGACTAAAGCAATTGTAATTAAAGAATGGGGAAGACTAATAAATTCAAGAACTTTAACGATAAACCTCATAAAAACTTCCTCAATTACAACCCAGAAACCGGTATCACAATCTCACAGACAGTCTAAAATTTCACTAAATACAATGGTCTGAAATAAGTTAGTAAAACTGTCTTGGAATTACAGGATAAGACAGAAAATGAGAAGAAGGATAAGAGGAGACGCCGAGACCTGCGGACGCCTGCAGGACTACCTCAGTGTCACCGTGGACTGAAGGCTACTCCTTGAATCACTATCCACTGGGTCCGGCGTTATAATCTACACGACATAAAGAAGTGCAGGTGTAGCATCAGTACAACCGACCCCATGTACTGAGTAAGTGTCGAGCCTAACCTCGGCGAAGTAGTGACGAGGCTTGGACACCAACAACAAATAACACCTGTGCAATTCAATAATATAACAAGAAATAAGCAAGTAAATACAACAACAGGGGGGGGTATGCTGGGGATAAAGGGCAACAACTAACTGAAACAACGAAACAAGGAACAATTGAAATGTATAAGTAACAGAAGGAATTAACAGCTCTGAACAAGTAAATAAATAGAAACGGCACGGCATGTCCCCTCGTTCTATAACCTCTCAAACACTCGGCACGGAATGTCCCCTCATGCATAAATAATAATCACTCGGCACGGAATGTCCCCTCGTGCATAAATAATAAATAATCACTCGGCACAGAATGTCCCCTCGTGCATAACCTCACAATCACTCGGCACGGAATGTCCCCTCGGGCATAAATAATAATCAGTCGTCATGGAATGTCCCCTCGTGCATAAATAATAAATAATCACTCGGCACAGAATGTCCCCTCGTGCATAACCTCACAATCACTCGGCACGGAATGTCCCCTCGGGCATAAATAATAATCAGTCGTCATGGAATGTCCCCTCGTGCATAAATAATAAATAATCACTCGGCACAGAATGTCCCCTCGTGCATAACCTCACAATCACTCGGCACGGAATGTCCCCTCGGGCATAAATAATAATCAGTCGTCATGGAATGTCCCCTCGTGCATAAATAATAAATAATCACTCGGCACGGAATGTCCCCTCGTGAATAAATAATAAATAATCACTCAGCACTGAATGTCCCCTTGTCCATAACCTCACAATCGCTCGGCACGGAATGCCCCCTTGTGCATAACATATGTAAAAGCAACAATTGACAGGAAAGACAATAATAAGAAACCTCAAATGTACAGAAATAATCAACAAGTATTCTATTGTCCCGGCAAGAGACTCAGCTATAACCAATCTCACTCATAGGTATAATTTTAACAAATGATCCTCAACCGGAAGAATAATAAATAACAATCTACATCATGAAATGCCCTCAATGTATCACTTCCAGAATGACAATTAATTCATTACACAGAGAATATCAAAGAACACTATATAAATCATCAAGTTTGACTCACGGGCATGCTCGACCACAACATATAGGTACTCGTCACCTCACCTATACGTTGGACATGGATTAACACGTAGAAGATAAGACTCTATACATATTCCCTCAAGCTAAGGTTAGGCCAAACATTTACCTCGGCTCCAAGAATGCAAATCAAGCCTCTAGCACCGCTTTTCCTCTCAAATACGACTCTGAAACAATTGTATCTAGACACAATTGACTCAATAACATCAATAATTACTCAACAATTCAATTCCAAAGCCTAATTATAGATTTCCCAACATTCTTCCAAAATTCGACCCCGGGCTCGTTTGGTCCTAACACGAGGTTCGGACCAAAACCCGATCACCCATTGCCCCATGAGCCCGAATATACAATTTGTTTTGAAATCCGACCCCAAAACAAGGTCAAATTCCCAAATATTCAAAAAGCCCTTACTCTACCCAAAACCCCAATTTCTACCCTTTAATTCCAAGATTTTAGGCCTAGATTCTAATGGGTGTTGTGGATTATTGAAGAGAAGAGGTTAGAATTACTTTCTTAAGATGCTATGGTGAAGAAGCTCTTCAAAAATGGCCCAAGGAGGTGTGGATAAGAAGGAGGGTGTGCAAAATTATGAAATCCCGTAATGACATTCTGATTTTGGGACTTTTTAATAAATGGGCGAAATTACCCATCGCGTTCGCGGGCCCCAGGCCGCGTTCGCGAAGGGTTACCTCTTGTGACCACTGCGATCGCGATGCCATGTCTGCGTTCGCGAAGGTCTTGCCTCCCAGGCCTACACGTTCGCGTGCTAAGGGTCGCGTTCGCGTAGCATTAGGACTACCCAGTCCAAGCCTAACTCTATGCGTTCGCACCCCTAGGGACGCGTTCGCGTAGAGACACTGTCCAGTGCTCCGCATTCGCGTCTCCCTCTACGCGTTCACGTAGAGTAAAATCATAGGCTCACCCAATTGGTTTTCGCGTTCGCGAGTGTTGCCATGCGTTCGCGAAGAGTATTTCCCTCAGGCACTAGATCTTTTCCAAAAACACCGGAATTTTCTAAATTTTAACACCATGACGCCTACCCGAAACTCACCCGAGCCCTCAGGGATCAAAACCAAATGTACACACAACCTCAAAAACATCCTACGGACTTATTCGAGCAATTACACCACCAAAATAATATTATAAACATCGAATTAGACCTTAAAATCTATAAGAATTCTTGAAACTTCATTAACTTCAAATTTTCCATTTTTAGTCTGAATCACGTCAAACTAAGTCCGTTGCTTACCAAATTTCACAGATAACTCATATAAAACATATTGAACTTGGTCCAAGCTCCGGAACCATAATACGGGCCCGATATCACGGGTTTCACATCAAATCTCATTTTCAAAAACCTTTATATTTTTTAGAAAACAATTTTCTTTAAAAATTCATTTCTCGGACTTGGGACCTCGGAATTCGATTCCGGGCATACGCCCAAGTCCCATATTTTTCTACAGACCCTCCGGGACCGTCAAATCACGGGCCCGGGTCCGTTTACCAAAAATATTGACCAAAGTTAACTTTATTCAAATAATTATCATAAATTCAATATTTATTCAATTTCCCACTTAACGGCTTCCCGTCTACACGCCCGGGTTGTGCACGCACATCGAGGTGAGATAAAAGGAGGATTTTATAGCCTCGAAACACAGATTTAACTAAAATTATATGGGATGACCTTTTGGGTCATCACACCTTTGTTCATCTTTGAACTTCTTAACTAAGCCTTCTTAAGGGGATTTGGCATGGCATGACAACAGGTCCAATATTTGGCATTAAAAAGCCAAAATTTTAAGATTTGGCATATGGTAGCGTAAAATTATTCTCTCTCTTCTAATGATTCAACTACCATCCTAAAAATAAGCCCCATCAAAATTATTTTCCTTAAAAATAGCAAAAACTATTTAAAATACTCTCTCTCTTCCCTCATAGTAGTATCCGGAAAACCCCTCAAATATTTTTTAATTATTTTTCTAGTTTTTTTATTTGTATATATTTATATATATATATAACACATTAATACTTGTACTATTGTTATATCATAGTGTACAACATAATAATAATGTGTATATCTTAAAATTTTATTTTCCTTCTTTGTGTAACACGTTTCAGATTGAAAGCTCAAGTTGAAGACGACTCCATATTTGTATCCCTATTGTATCACGTATATATCTCTATATACATCAGTGATATCTCATGTATATCATGTGTATCTGTGTATATCCATGAAAGTTTGTGTTATATATACGATATACAATATAATATGCACGAGCGTCCATAAAAAAAGAGTTAATATCTTAAAAACCCCTTAAACTATCATATTTTTGTCAGTTTCCTACTTAAACTATTTGGTGTCCCCAAAACCCTCCTGAACTATATTGTCGCTCTTATTAAAACCCCATCATCGCTGACCTGGCATAACATGTGTAGATACTCTCTTGAAAGCACGTGGTAGCTAAAAAAATCTATTAAAATGGCCCACCTAACAGAAAATAATGGCTAACTAACCTAACCCCCTTTCAATTTATTTTTTTTAATAAATATTCTCCTTATTTCGGTTATATTCATCTTCTTCCTCATTTTTCACCATTCTTCCTTATTTTTTCACCTTTTTTATTTGTTTTTCACCTTCTTTTTGATGACCCAAGGGGTCATTTTATGAACTAAGACTCCATTCTAGGCTTGAATTGGCGAAAGTTAGAAATTTGACGATTTTGATCGACACTGGAAAATTAGGTATCGGGTTCAGAATGGAATTCCGGAAGTTGGAGTAGGTTCGTAGTGTAATTTGTGATGTGTGTGCAAAATTTGAGATCATTTGGACGTGGTTTGGTAGGTTTCGACGTCGTTAGAGAATTTTGGAAGTTTAGAAGTTCTTACGCTTGAATCCGATGTTGATTTGGTGTTTTGGGGTTGTCTTGAGTGTTTTGGAGGTTCGACTAAGTTCGAGTAGTGATATATGACTTATTTGAATTATTGGTTGAGGTCTCTAGGGTCTCGAGTGAGTTTTGGATAGGTTTGGGTTGTGTTATGCTTGTTTTTCTTATGTTTCGACGTCGTTTCTTCAAACATAAATGATATCATATTGAACAAATAAGATTTTATTTCTGCTTAGATTGAGGTATTAGACCCGTGTCATCATTACCGACCCATAGAAAAAATAATCATCGAATTTGGATATCGTATAAGAATTTTATGGTCATTTTACTAAGGTTGCCAGATTTTCAAATTAATTACGAAATTATCACTGACGGCGTATTTAAAAATTTGCACTATTTGCAAATATTAAAACCTACATATCTCCTTCATTATAAGGTCAAATTGAGTGATTCAAAAGCCTAACTTCACAAGAAATTCATTGGAGGCATAAAAACGAGTTTCGGGATTGTTTAACATGAGAAACGAGGCAGAATAGCAGGCAGAAAAATGTATAAAATAAAAGTTTGTTCATTCGTTCACATTTTGAGTTGGGGAGCTCGGGTTTGAGCGTTTTTGGAGGCGATTTTCAACATAGGGATTCGGGTAAGTTTCCTTACCCATTTTTTTATTATGTTTAATGAATCCATCTTCGTTTTTTGGGATTTGATTGATGGTTTTAAATTGAAATTGAGGGAGTTAAGGCTTGAATTTGGAGAGTTTTAGGTAGGGATTTGAGGGAACAAACGGAGTCCGATTTTGATAAGTTTTATATGGTTAGACTCGAGAGAGGACGAGGGTTTTGATTCTGTCATTTTTGACTAATTTCGAGATGTGGGCCCGGGAGTTGGATTTTGGCCAATTTCGGATTTTTGGCATATTTTGTAGTTTTTATTGTGGAATTTGATTCGTTAGCTTATGTTGATAGTATTAATCTGATTATGATTAGATTCGAGCGGGTTCATGTCATGATCCGAAATTCCCACCATCGGGACCGTGATAGCATCTAACGTTGAACCCGCTAGACAAGCCAACGTGTTTAATCGTATTTACTAAAAACCATTGATATTAAATAATAACGGGTAAAAGTAGATTTTCCATAAATAACAGCTTAAAAATAAGAACAGAAGAAGGGATTACATAACTAAATCCACAACTTAACAAAATACTTAATTTACCCAACCCGGATCTTTGGAGTCACAACTCACGGACTGTCTAAGAATAGTACACAAAATAGTCTGAAGGAAATAATACATATGTTTCTGAAGTACAAAAATCAGAAATGAGACGGAATAAAGAAGGGAACGCCAAGGCCTGCGGACGCCTGCATGTCTACCTCAGTGTCTCCAGTGGACTGAAGGATACTCCCTCGATCAGTGTCCACTGGGTCCGGTACCGTAATCTGCACGACATAAAGGAGTGCAGGTGTAGAATCAGTACAACCGACCCCATGTACTGAGTAAGTGACGAGCCTAACCTCGGCGAAGTAGTGACGAGGCTAGGACACGACAATTAATAAACACATGTGCAATTCAATAATATATATAACATGAATAACGGCAGGAAAATGACCAATTAAGTGTAAAACGGGGGAGAACATGCTGGGGACAAGGGAAAAACAATTATTGAATCATAGAACGAAGCAACAGTCTAAGTATAAAAAATAGCACAGGAAGTAAACACATAGAACAAACAAGTACACGGCATCACCCTTCGTGCTTTACTCTCATCCTCACCTAAACAAGTGCACGGCATCACCGTTCGTGCTTTTACTCTCATCCTCACCAAAACAAGTAAATAAATACACGGCATCACCCTTCATGCTTTTATTCTCATCCTCACAATGCAATGAATAAAAAATGGCACGGTATTATCCTTCGTGCTTTTAAATATTAAATCATGACACGACATCACCCTTCGTGCTTTTACTCTCGTCCTCACAATGCAACAAATAAATACACGGCATCACCCTTCGTGATTTACACTCTTCCTCACCCAAACAATATAAAGAACAACAGTTTGGCAAGGAAAATCCATAACATGTATCATAATCACAACATCCCGACAAGGGAACAACAGTAGAAACAATTACTGTCCCGGCAAGGGACACATCTATAACCAATCTCGCTCAAGTGTAAAACTTAACAAACCAATCCTCAACCGAACAATAAATCAACAGTTATCACAACCAAGTATTTCCAACAATAATAACCTCCAAAATGAAATCTACTTCATAACACAGTAAATAACGAAGAAAAGCACATATATCATAAAGACCGACTCACGGGCATGCTTGACAACAATGCATAGGTACTCGTCACCTCACCTATACATTGAACATGGGAGAAACACGTAGCACATATGACTCAATACTTATTCCCTCAAGCTAAGGTTAGGTCAAACAGTTACCTCGATGCCACGAACACAATTCAAGCCTCAACTACCGCTTTACCTCTTGGTTCCACCACCAACTCGCTCGTATCTAGCCACAAGTTACTTAATTATATCAATAAATGCTAAATGAATTAATTCTAATACATGAAAATGAGTTTTCTAAAGTTCTCCTCAAAAAGTCAAAAATCGAACCCCGGGCCCACTCGGTCCAAATTCGAAATTCTGACCAAAACCCGATTACCCATTCACCCCTGAGCCCGGATATATAAATGATTTTGGAATCCAACCTCAATTTGAGGTCAAAAACCCCAAATTTCAATATTCTTAGGTTTTACCAAAATTCCCAATACCACCATGAAAACCCTAGATTCTAGGATTAAATCTTGTAAAAAGAAGTTAAGGATTAAAGAAAATGAGTTAGAAATCACATACTAATATTTTGGAGAAAAAAGAGTGTTTGGAAAATCGCCTCTTATGTTTTTAGGGTTTTGAAAAATAAAAAATAATTGAAAATCCCGATTAAATATACCCCCTCAGGCCCCCCCACCGCGGACCGCACAAAAGGGGACTGCGGCCGCGAAGGCCCTTCCGCAGACCGCACATAATCGACCGCGGCCGCGAAGGCCCTTCCGCGGACCGCGCAAAGACGATCACGGCCGCGAAGGCCCTTCCGCGAACCGCACAAAGGAGACCGCAGACCGCACCGGTGGGTTCATAGATTGTACTTCTCTGAACCTGCAACAGCCCTGTTTTAAGCCTAAAAGCATCTCGGGACCTACTCGAAACTCACCCGATCCCTCGGAACTCCAAACCAAATGTGCAAACAACCTCGAAAACATCCTACGGACTTATTCGTGTAATCAAATCACAAAAATAACATCATAAACATCGAATTAAACCCCAAAATCAATGGAATTTTCTCAAAACTTCTTTAAACCTCATTGTTTGCATTTTTTATCCAAATCACTCAAACAATGTTCGTTTCTTACCAAACTTTATAGACAACACATATAAATCATATCGAACCTGTACTGGGCTCTGGAACCATAATACGGGCCCGATACCACATGTTCCACATAACATTTCACTTTCAAAAGCTTTTATATTTTCTGAAAACAATTTCCTTTAAAAATTCATTTCTCGGACTTGGGACCTCGGAATTCGATTCCGGGCATACGCCCAAGTCCCATATTTTCCTACGGATCCTCCGGGACTGTCAGATTACGGGTCCGGTTCCATTTACCAAAATTGTTGACCAAAGTCAACTCTACTCGAATTTCAACACAAAATTATTGTTTTTATTAGTTTTCCACATAACGGCTTCCCGGCTACATGCCCTGGATGCGCACGCCAATCAAGGTGAGATAGAAGAAGGTTCTCATGACCTCGGAACACAGATTTAGCTAGGAATGCACGGAATGGACTTTTGGGTCATCACAATATCCACCTCTAAAACAAACGTTTGTCCTCGAACGGACATAGAAAGATACCTGAATCGGGGAAAAGATGGGGATATCGGATCCGCACATCGGTCTCAGATCCCAGGTAGCTGCCTCAACAAGCTGACCTCTCCACTGAACACGAACGGAAGGATAACTCTTCGATCTCAATTGACGAACCTGCCGGCCTAATATGGCTACCGGCTCCTCCTCCTAAATCAAATCCTTGTCCAACTAGACACTGCTGAAGTCAAGTACATGAGAGGGATCGGCAATATACTTCTGAAGCATAGATACATAAAACACCGGATGTACGACTGATAAACTCGATGGAAAAGAAAGTCTATAGGCCACCTCTCCTACCTTCTCAAGAATCTCAAAGGGACCAATGTACTTAGGGCTCAACTTTCCCTTCTTCCCGAACCTCATCACGCCCTCCATAGGCGACACCCGAAGCAATACCTGATCTCCTATCATAAATATCAAATCACGAACTCTGCGGTCTGCATAACTCTTCTGCCTGGAGTAAGTTGTACGAAGTCTATCCTGAATGATCTTCACCTTGTCCAAGGCATCCTGAACTAACTCTGAACCCAACAATCTAGCCTCTCCCGGCTCGAACCACCCAACTGGCGACCGACACCGCCTACCATACAACGCCTCATAAGGAGCCATGTGAATGCTCGACTGGTAGTTGTTGTTGTAGGCAAACTCAGCTAAAGGAAAAAACGGGTCCCATGAACCTCCAAAGTCAATGACACATGCTCGCAACATATCCTCCAAGATCTGAATGGTACGCTCGGAATGCTCGTCCATTTGAGGATGAAATGTTGTGCTCAACTCAACCCGCGTGCCCAACTCACGCTGAAATACTCTCCAGAAATAGGAGGTAAACTGAGTACCTCGGTCAGAAATAATAGACACGGGCACACCATGCAAGCGAACAATCTCCCTTATGTAGATCTTTGCCAACTTCGCCGAAGAATACGAAACTGATACAGGAATGAAGTGTGTTGACTTGGTCAGCCTATCCACAATGACCCACACCGCATCAAACATCCTCTGAGTCCGTGGGAGCCTAACTACGAAATCCATGGTAACACGCTTCCACTTCCACTCGGGAAGCTCAATCTGCTGCATCAAACCACCAGGTCTTTGGTGCTCGTTCTTAACCTGCTGACAGTTCAAGCACCGAGCTACATATGCCACAATGTCTTTCTTCATCCTCCACCACCAATAATGCTGGCGCAAATCCTGGTACATCTTTGCAGCGCCCGAATAAATGGAATATCGGGAACTATAGGCCTCCTGCAATATCAACTCACGAATACCATCAACATCAGGCACACAAATACATCCTTGCATCCTCAAGAATCCATCATCATCTACTGTAACCTGCTTGGCACCTCTGTGCCGGACCGTATCTCTAAGAACACATAAATGACGATCATCATACTGCCGGTCTCGAATACGATCAAACAATGAAGAACGAGCCATAGTATAAGCCAAAACACTGCCAGTCTCTGAAACATCCAATCTTATGAATCGATTGGCCAAGGCCTCAACATCTAAAGCAAGCGGTCGCTCCCCGACCGGTATATAAGCAAGACTACCCATGCTGGCTGACTTCCGGCTCAAGGCATCAGCCACCACATTTGCCTTTTCCGGATGATAAAGAATGGCAATGTCATAATCTTTCAACAGCTCTAACCATCTTCTCTGCCTCATATTCAACTCTTTCTGCTTGAACAGATACTGCAAACTCTTATGTCCCTTGAACACCTCACACGACACACTATACAAATAATGCCTCCAAATCTTCAACGCATGAACACTGGCTGCTAACTCCAAATCGTGAACTAGATAGTTCTTCTCATGAATATTCAACTGACGAGAAGCATAGGCTATAACCTTTCCATCATGCATCAACACTGCACCAAGTCCAACCCGTGAAGCATCACAATACACGGTATATAGCCCTGAACCTGTGGGCAAAACTAACACCGGTGTCGTGGTCAAGGCTGTCTTGATCTTATGAAAGCTCGCCTCACACTCGTCCGACCACCTAAACTGGGCACTCTTATGAGTCAACCTGGTCATCAGGGATGCAATAGATGAAAAACCCTCCACAAATCGGCAATAATAACCTACTAAGCCCAAGAAACTCCGAATCTCTGTAGCTGAGAGGGGTCTAGGCCAATCTCTCAATGCTGAAATCTTCTTGGGATCCACCTGAATACCCTCTACCGACACAACATGGCCCAGAAATGCAACCGAACTCAACCAGAACTCACACTTCGAAAATTTGGCATACAACTAACTGTCCTTCAGAGTTTGGAGGACGACTCGAAAGTGCTGCTCGTGCTCCTCTCAGCTGCAAGAGTATATCAATATATCATCAATGAAAACAATAACAAACGAGTCCAAATAGGGCCTGAACACTCGGTTAATCAATTCCATAAAAGCAACTGGGGCATTTGTCAACCCAAATGACATCACCATGAACTCATAATGCCCACACCTAGTGCAGAAAGCTGTCTTAGGGACATTGGATGCCCTAATCCTCAACTGATGGTAGCCAGATCTCAAATAAACCTTGAAAACACTGTAGCACCCTGAAGTTGGTCGAACAAATCATCAATCCTCGGCAAAGGATACTTATTCTTGATAGTAACCTTGTTCAATTGCCGGTAGTCAATACACATCCTCATTGAGCCATCTTTCTTCTTAACAAACAACATTGGGGCACCCTAAGGGGAAACACTAGGCCTAATGAAGCCTTTATCAAGCAAGTCCTATATTTGATCCTTCAATTCCTTCAGGTCTGGCGGGGCCATACGATTTGGCTGAATGGAAATGGGATGAGTGCCCAGAGCCAACTCAATGCAAAAATCAATATCTCTGTCGGGTGGCATACCCGGCAGGTCCGCATGGAATACCTCTGGAAACCATGGGCACAGACTCCATAGAAGGAACCTCGGCACTAGAATCACAAACATATACCAAATAGGCCAAACAACCCTTCTTGACCATGCACTGAGCCTTTATATATGAAATAACTCTACCGGAAGAATGACTAGGAGTCCCTCTCCACTCCAATCGAGGTACTCCCGGTAAGGCCAAGGTCACAATCTTGGCATGACAATCCAGAATAGCATGGTAGGGAAATAACCAATCCATCCCCAAGATGACATTGAAATCAACCATATCAAGAAGTAAGAGATCTGCATGAGTCTCCAGACCACCAATAACCACTAAGCATGAACGGTAGACTCAATATATCATAATAAAATCACCCACCGGTGTAGATACATATACAGGAGTACTCAGGGAATCACGGGTCATAATCAGATAAGGAGAAAAATATGAAGACACATAGGAGAATGTAGACCCCGGATCAAATAAAACCAAAGCATCTTTGCTGCAAACTAAAACCATACCTGTAATAATTGCATCAGAGGCCTCAGCCTCAGGCCTAGCAGGAATAGAATAGCATCGAGGCGGTGCCCCTCCAAACTGAACATATATGGGTCAACCTACTGTGGGCTGACCTCTACCTCTCATAGCCTTCCCTCCACCTAACTGTCTGGCCTCCACCTCTGGCACCTAGACCTCCACCCCTAACTGGCTGAGAGGGTGGGGGTGCACCTGGTGCGGGAATCATAGAACGAGAACCCGGATGCTGAGAACTACTAGAAGCTCGGGGCCAATATCTAGAAATGTGCCCTGAAACACACAAGAGTAACAAGACCTCTGTTGCTGAGACTGTTGGCCCTGAAACTGTTCCTGTCGACCAGAATAACCACCCTAGAAGCTCTGAAGCGGTGGTGCACTGATAGGAACTGGTGGTGCACTGATAAGAGTTGGTCGTGCACTTATGAGATACCTGAAGTGCCGACTGGTATGGTCTAGGAGGATGACCTCTACCAAAAGAATCCCTGCCTCCAGATGAGACACCACTGAATCGGCTGAAATGACGAGGTCTCTTGTCAGACCCCTGACCACTGCCCTGTGACAAGACCATCTCAATACGCCTGGCCATATTGGCCGCCTCCTGAGATGAAATATCAGTACCTGACTCTCTGGCCATCTGGAGTCTAATAGGCTGAGCTAGCCCCTCAATAAACCTCCTCACCCTCTCTCGATCGGTGGGGAGTATCATGATAGCATGTCGGGCTAAGGTGATGAGCCTGGTCTCATACTGTGTAACCGTCATAGAGCCCTGCTGGAGACACTCAAAAAGCCTCCGAAGATACTCCCTCTGAGTAACTGGTAGAAACTTCTCCAAGAACAACTCGGAGAACTGATCCCAAGACAACGGCGAAGATCCAACTGGCCTAGTCAAGCAAAAATCCCTCCACCAAGTCTTGGCGGTACCAGAAAGACGAAATGTAGCAAAATCAACCCCATTAGTCTCTACGATCCCATGTTCCAAAGAACCTCATAGCAACTATCCAAGTAATCATGGGGTTCCTCTGATGGTGCACCAGTAAAAGTAGTAGGAAATAACTTGGTGAACATATCCAATCTCCACAAAGCATCGGCAGACATAGCTGCTCCCTCAACTGTTTGTGCCACAATACCCGGCTGAGCTGCTCTAACTGTCTGAGGTGCTGGAGTCTGGTACTGAGAAGCTAACTGCTTTGGTGTGCGGGTGGAAGGAGTCTGGGCCCCTCCCCTAGCTTGAGAGACGGCTAGTGCACTAGGAAGTAGACCGTCCTGAGCCATGCTCTCCATAAGGCCCACTAAGAGGACCAAAGCGTCCTGAAGTACCGGGGTGGCAATGAACCCCTCTTGGACCTGAGCTGGTCCGACCGGAACCGTCTGTGCAGGAACCTCACCTGAAAAATCTACATGTGGGTCCTCTACTAGGGCTTCTGCTCTGGGCTAAGCCCTGCCCCTGCCTCGTCCTCGACCCCTTGTACTAGCTGCAACTGGAGGATCAGGCTGATGATCGGTAGATGAGGAAGCACGAGTTCTCGCCATCTGCGAGAGAGTAGAATAGAAACTCAGTTAGCATTTAGAACTCAAATCGCACGACAGAGAAGAAAATATGTGAAGTTATTCCTAACTTTGCAGCCTCTAGGGGATAAGAACAGACATCTATGTACCGATCCCTCAGACTCTACCAAGTTTGTTCGTGATCTGTGAGACCTAGGCAACCTAGAGCTCTAATACCAACTTGTCACGACCCGAAATTCCCACCATCTGGACCGTGACGGCGTCTAACGTTGAACCCGCTAGACAAGCCAACGTGTTTAATCATATTTACTAAAAACCATTGATATTAAATAATAACGGGTAAAAATCAACCTTCCATAAATAACAGCTTAAAAATAAGAACAGAAGAAGGGATTACATAACTAAATCCACAACTTAACAAAATACTTAATTTAGCCAACCCGGATCTTTGGAGTCACAACTCACTGACTGTCTAAGAATAGTACAAAAAATAATCTGAAAGAAATAATACATATGTTTCTGAAGTACAAAAATCAGAAATTAGACGAAATAAAGAAGGGAGCGCCAAGGCTTGCAGACGCCTGCAGGTCTACCTCAGTGTCTCCGGTGGACTGAAGGATACTCCCTCGATCAGTGTCCACTGGGTCCGGTACCGTAATCTGCACAACATAAAGGAGTGCAGGTGTAGCATCTGTACAACCGACCCCATGTACTGAGTAAGTGCCGAGCCTAACCTCAGCGAAGTACTGACGAGGCTAGGACACGACAATTAATAAACACATGTGCAATTCAATAATATATATAACAGGAATAATGGCAGGAAAATGACCAGTTAAGTGTAAAACGGGGGAGAACATGTTGGGGACAAGGGGAAAACAATTACTGAATCACAGAACGAAGCAACAGTCTAAGTATCAAAAATAGCGCAGGAAGTAAGCACATAGAACAAACAAGTACACGGCATCACCTTTCGTGCTTTACTCTCATCCTCACCAAAACAAGTGCACGACATCACCCTTCGTGCTTTTACTCTCCTCCTCACTAAAATAAGTAAATAAATACACGGTATCACCCTTCGTAATTTTACTCTCATCCTCACAATGCAATGAATAAATAAAACGGCACGGCATTATCCTTCGTGCTTTTAAATATTAAATCATGACACGACATCACCCTTCGTGCTTTACACTCTCGTCCTCACAATGCAACAAATAAATACACGACATCACCCTTCTTGATTTACAGCCTTCCTCACCCAAACAATATAAAGAACAACAGTTTGGCAAGGAAAATCCATAACATGTATCATAATCACAACATCCCGACAAGGGAACAACAATAGAAATAATTACTGTTCCGGCAAGGGACACATCTATAACCAATCTCGCTCAAGTGTAAAACTTAACAAAATAATCCTCAACCGAACAATTAATGAACAATGATCACAACCAAGTATTTCCAACAATTGAATAACCTCCAAAATGAAATCTACTTCATAACACAGTAAATAACGAAGAAAAGCACATATATCTTAAAGATCGACTCACGGGCATGCTTGACAACAATGCATAGGTACTCGTCACCTCACCTATACATTAAACATGGGATAAACACGTAGCACATATGACTCAACACCTATTCCCTCAAGCTAAGGTTAGGCCAAACACTTACCTCGATGCCACGAACACAATTCAAGCCTCAACTACCGCTTTACCTCTTGATTCCACCACCAACTCGCTCGTATATAGCCACAAGTTACTTAATTATATCAATAAATGCTAAATGAATCAATTCTAATGCATGGAAATGTGTTTTCTAAAGTTTTCCCCAAAAAGTCAAAAATCGAACCCTGGGCCCACTCGATCCAAATCCAAAATTCTGACCTAAACCCGATTACCCATTCATCCCCGAGCCCGGATATATGAACGATTTTGGAATCCGACCTCAATTTGATGTCTAAATCCCCAAATTTCAATATTCTTAGGTTTTACCCAAAATTCCCAATTCCACCATGAAAACCCTAGATTCTAGGATGAAATCTTGTAAAACGAAGTTAAGGATTAAAGAAAATCAGTTAGAAATCACTTGCTAATATTTTGTAGAAGAAAGAGTGTTTGGAAAATCGCCTCATATGTTTTTAGGGTTTTGAAAAATGAAAAATAACTGAAAATACCGTTTAAATATACCCTCCTCAGGCCCCCCACCGCGGACCGCACAAAAGGGGACCGCGGCCGCAAAGGCCCTTCCGCGGACCGCACATAATCGACTGCGGCCGCGAGGGCCCTTCCGCGGACCGTGCAAAGACGACCGCGGCCGCGAAGGCCCTTCCGCGGAACGCACCGGAAGGTTTAGAGATTTTACTTCTTTGAACCTGCAACAACCCTGTTTTAAGCATAAAGCATCCCGGGACCTACCTGAAACTCACCCGAGCCCTCGGAACTCAAAACCAAATGTGCACACAACCTCGAAAACATCCTACGTACTTATTCGTGCAATCAAATCACCAAAATAACATCATAAACATCGAATTAAACCTCAAAATCAATGAAATTTTCTCAAAACTTCTTTAAACCTCATTTTTAGCATTTTTTATCCGAATCACGTCAAACAAAGTCCGTTTTTTACCAAACTTTATAGACAACACATATAAATCATATCGAACATGTATCGGGCTCCGGAACCATAATACGGGCCCGATACCACAGGTTTCACATAATATTTCACTTTCAAAAGCTTTTATATTTTCTGAAACAATTTCCTTTAAAAATTCATTTCTCGGACTTGGGACATCGGAATTCGATTCCGGGCATACGTTCAAGTCCCATATTTTCCTACAGACCCTCCGGGACTGTCAAATTACGGGTCCGGGTCCGTTTACCAAAAATGTTGACCAAAGTCAACTCTACTCTAATTTTAACACAAAATTATTGTTTTTATCAGTTTTCCACATAACGGCTTCCCGGCTACACGCCCGGGTTGCGCACGCCAATCGATGTAATATAGAAGGAGGTTCTCATGACCTCGGAACACATATTTAGCTAGGAATGCACGGAATGAACTTTTGGGTCATCACAATTAGAGCAATATTCTAAAGGAAAAGTTGTAATTGAGTAGTGAGTGACTTGCGAATTTGAGGTATGTGCTTGGTTTAACCTTGACTTGGGGGAATAAAAATCTCCAACTTAATTGTTATGTGGAATTTCATGTGTGTGATGTATAGGTGAGGTGACGAGTATCTATGCACCACCAAATTTTCTGCTTACATGATCCCTTCCCCGTTTCCAATTTAATTGCTTCATGTTTTAATTATTTCATGTTCATTGTCGTTTCTATGATTACTTGGCTCGTTAATTTATTGTTAAGTCTTGTTGTAATAATTTTTGGAAAAGTATTAGTTGTTTCATTATGGTACATAAAGATTGAGTGGGTTGACATTGTTTTACGAGATATATATGTATTCCTGCTGGTTCTATTTTGAGATAATAATGATAAGTTGTTGAGAAGTACAGTTTTCTATTTACTGTTTTTGAGATGAAAGTGTTGGGAAAGGCTTGGCCTAAATTGTGAAAGTTTTTAATAAATAAATAAATTGATAGTGATAAAGGTGAACAATATAGTGATAAGGGTGGACAGGCGAGATAAAAGACAGTGATAAGGGTGGACAGGTGAAATAAAATATAGTGATAAGGGTGGACAGGTGGGGTCGGGTTGCACGCCACAACAAGAAAGTGATAAGGGAGGACATTTATGTTTTGTACTGATTGTATATATAAAGATTTGGAAAATTTACTGTTCTACTTTATTGTTCTCATATCATGCACATACGGTTATTTTAAAGTGAAGTTTGGAAATTTGGAGATCTTGGTTGCAGCTGAGGCCTGGAATAGGCGACTGAGTTATTTTATTTATTGTTGCAGTTTATCTTTCTTGTTTGTGTAGAATTGTTTTTCTTGCTTTATTTATATTGTTACATGTCAAGTTATAATTGCCCCGCCGTAGCCTCTTCACTACTTTGTTGAGGTTAGGTTCGGTACTTACTCAGTACATGGGGTCGGTTGTACTGATACTACACTTTGCACTCTTTTGTGCAGATCTAGGTACCGGCCAGCATTAGATATTTTAGTAGCGGACATCCATCATTCGGAGACACGAGGTATATTTGTCGGCGTTCGCAGATCCCTGGAGTCTTCTCTTAGTTCATAAAGACTATTTTATATTTTCTCAAAATAGCAGTAATATTCTTTCAGCCCATTATTTGTAGTATTCTTAGAAGTTCGTGAATTGTGACACCAGACCCTGGGGTAGTCTTAGAGTTATACATATATAATTAGTTTGTGGCTTGGTTTATTTAATTGTTTATTATTTTATAATTGGAGTTATTCATTGGAAATCATTAGATTAAGTTTACTTTAAATTTATTCTATTATGTTTAAGTAAATAATCAAAGAAAAACAGCTAACCAAATTCTAACATTGGCTTGCCTAGCAAGGTTGGTGTTAGGCGTCATCACGATCTCTAAGGTTTGGAATTTGGGCCGTGAAAAGTTGGTATCAGAGCTCTTGGTTGCCGAGGTCCCACAATTCACGAACAAGCTTAATAGAGTTTGAAGGATCGGTACGGAGACGTCTGTACTTATCTCTCAGAGGCTATGATGTTAGGAACAATTTCACTTCTATTCTACTGTATCGTGCGGATTTATTCTACCATTGATGATTGAACTTGTCTATTCTTGTCCTCTCGCAAATCTCGACAACACGCGAAGCTTCTACAACCAGACAAGAGATGAAGCCCCAATGACAACTACGATTAGGGGAAGAGACAGAAGCAGAGCTCAGTCTAAAGCTCGAACATCAACACCTATTGTACAGTCTCAAATGGATCTAGACACAGAGGTTCTAGCTCAGTCGGTACATGTTGGACTAGTTCAAATTCCAGAAGGGTTTATAGTTACCCCAGTGTTGCAGGATGCACTAGTCCGTTTATTGAGGTTGGACAAGTTTACCAAACTATTTCCACTCCATTTCAGTGGTACATCTTTTGAGGACCCACATGATTTTCTTGATCGCCGCTATGAATTATTTCAGAACATGGGAATAAGTTGAAAGCAACGGGGTTGATTTATATGAGATGTGAAGTTTAACATTGTGGATTATCAGACATTGTGACCTATGACTTCGTTCCAAGTGGGGAAGTCCATTGTCAAGGAATAGATTGCGGGGTCATGTGTTATATCGATTTTGGCCTGGAATGTATAAAGCCTGAGATTTTGCAAGAGATAAAGCTTGGACTTGCGGTATGTCCGCCCCCTTAAATAAACTTATACCTCAGTACCATACAAACAACTTTAAATCTACATAAGGTATACTCAACGTGGAAGTCGGTTGCGGATTTTGGGGTGCTTCGGAGGGAGTACAGTGGTTAATGAGCTTCTAGACTATATGGTTCGTGCCAAGATGTATCTGTGTAGAGTTCTACTTTTGGGATCATTGTGCATCAATAGGGATAGAGTTACCCCAAAGAATAACAAAGGGTATAGAATAAATAGGGTAGCTCAGAGTGTTGAGTCAGCATAGTAAAAGAAGAAAATTGTCACCGGTGTTTGTAGCAAGCCTACGAAAAGGACGACCAGCCATTGCAACACCAACTACTTGACTTAGTTATCATAAATTCTATTGAAAGAGTTTGTTTTTCGGGCTATCCATAATGCGTGGCGCATAGAGTTTGAACGGTTGCGTCAGGTCACCATGACAGTGTCAGAATATGCCATCAGGTTTGATAAGTTAGCCCGTCATACTCCTACTTCGGTTCATATAGCCAGAGGGCGAGTCCCCAGACTCATTAAAAGACTCAATTATGATTGTAAAATTTTGTATGACTCAGGGCAAGTTGATACTTCATTTCGGCTAGTGGTAGAAATTGCCTAAATGTTAGAGTGTGTCCAGGATGTGGAAAAGAGGAAGATAAGGAGACTAAGAGGTATCGAGGTTCTAAAAGATTCAGTGGAGTCTATTTTGCAACAACAAATTATTATGGCAAGGGCTTGGGCAACCGGCCAGCCCAGTCCATATATTTGATTACTCGGGGTGCTCCAATGAGTTCTTTTAATGCACCACCGCTACGAGATTCCTACAACGGTTATTCCAGTTATTTGGTATAAACTCGGTATGAGCCACCGAATTATTTCATTAGAGCACTCAGGCTACGTGCCCCATTGCAGTTACAACTCAACTTACATGACCAGCTAGGGAAAATAGGGTCGGAATGTCGAAGGCGGAGGTCAGATTCCTAGAGGTGGAGACCCAGCCTGTTAATATATTTTCTATTGTATGGCTAAGGTTGTTACATCAAATGGTGCCACTACAAGAACAATCTCTAGTTATTTTAAAGTGATAATTTCCTTAACTTGATTCGGTTATGAGTATCTAAGAAAGTCCTCCTAATAACTCTGAAATCTACTTATGTGAATACTTGTATTGAGAAATTCTATGGAGATATTTGTGTCTATCATTACGTGTTGTAATTTTGTTTAACGAAAATATTTAAAAGAAGAAAAGGAAATGTTTCGAGTGGCACGATGTGCATATTATTGGTGATTTAGAACTTAGGGCGAGATCCTCACATTTTAATATGATTTGATATGTTTAAATCGGGCTACGAGTCGCGGTGGAAGTTATATAAAGACGAGATCCTTGTGCTGAAAAATTCTTGTTTTTAAATTATCCTGTGTGAAATTAAAATTTGTACTATGGTACTAATAAGGAGTCATGCCTGTTAGGTTTATTTGGAAAAATAATTGTATAAAATTATCGGGGCATAATTTTCCAAATTCGTGTTATAACTATTGAGCTAAACCTACGAGGTAGGTGCCCGCCATATGGCGTTAAATGAGATATGTTAATTCAGGTGGATAATTAGGGGTATTCATGCATCGCATCTCGTTATCAGCATTGTGAAGGGTTGAAAGGGGATTATTGGTACGTGAAGTTAATTGGTAATTCTGTAATTGATTATGAACAACTATTAAGATCATATTGAACCAAACGGGTGTTCCATTCAAATGGCCGGACGAGTGTGGGTTAAACTTTCAGAAGCTCAAGATTGCTTTGACTACGGCGCCAGTGTTGGTGTTGCCCACAGGTTCAGGATTGTACACGGCGTATTGTGATGTTTCCCGTGTTTGGCTTGGAGCGGTATTGATGCATGAGGTCAGGGTGATTGCATATGCGTCTCGGCAGTTGAAAGTCCATGAGAAGAATTACCATGTCCATGAATTAGAGTTGGCATCCATTGTTCATGCATTGAAGATTTGGAGGCACTATCTTTATGGCGTGTCGTGTGAGGCTTTCACTAACCATCGCAGTCTCAAGTATTTATTCAAGTAAAAATATCCAAATTTGAGGCAGCAGAGGTGGTTAGAGTTACTGAAAGATTATGATGTCACTATATTATATCATCCAGGGAAGGCCAATATGGTGGCCGATGCATTGAGTAGAAAGGCGGTGAGTACGGGCAGCCTTGTGTTTATTCCAGTCGGTAAGAGACCGTTAGCTTCAGACGTTCCGACTTTGTCTAATCAGTTCGTGAGGTTGGATATTTTGCCCAGCAGTGTTCTAGCATGTATAGTCGCTCAGTCTTCTTTAATTGAGCGTCTCAGAGATCGGAAGGATGATGACTCGCATTTGATGGTCCTTAGGGGTACAGTTCTGCACGGTGGTACCAAGCAGGTTACAGTTAGAGATGACAGTGTTTTGAGGATGCAGGGTCGTATACGTGTGCCTAGTTTTGATGTCCTTCATGAGTTGATCCTTGAGGAGGCTCACATCTCTAAGCATCCTATTCACCCAGGTGCAACCAAAATGTACCAGGACTTGAGGCAGAATTATTGGTGGAGAAGGATGAAAAAGGACATTGTTGCATATGTGGCTCGTAGCTTAAATTGCCAACAAGTGAAGTATGAGCATCAGAGACCCGGTGGTTTGCTTCAGCAGATAGAGATCCCTGAGTGAAAGTGAGAGCATATCACTATGGACTTCGTTGTTGAACTCCCACGGACTCAGAGGAAATTTGACGCAGTTTGGGTTATTGTGGATATGTTGACTAAATCAGCACATTTCATTATTGTAGCAAGTACTTATACTTCGGAGAAGTTGGCAGAGATATATATTCGAGAGATTGTTCGCCTTCACAGTGTGCACGTGTCTATCATTTCTGATTGAGGTACGCAGTTTACTTCACACTTTTAAAGAGCAGTTCAGCATGAGTTGGGTACCCGAGTTGAGTTGAGTACAACATTTCATCCTCAAACGGACGGGCAATCCGAGCGTACTATTCAGATCTTGGAGGATATGCTTCGCACCTGTGTTATTGATTTTGGAGGTTCTTGGGATCAGTTATTGCCGTTGGTGGAGTTTGACCACAATAATAGCTACCAGTCGAGCATTCAGATAGCTCCCTACGAGGCATTATATGGTAGACTGTGCATATTGCCAGTTGGATGGTTTGAGTCGGGAGAGGCTCGGTTATTGGGTACAGAATTAGTTCAGGAGGCCTGAGATAAGGTCAAGATTATTCATGAGAGACATTGTGCAGCTCGGTCTAGGCAAAAGAGTTATGTCGATCGTAAGGTTCGTGACGTGGCATTCATGGTTGGAGAGCGAGTATTGCTTCGGGTATCGCCCATGAAGAGTGTTATGAGGTTTGGGAAGAAGGGAAAGTTGATCCATAGGTATATCGGGCCGTTTGAGATTCTTTATAGAGTGGGGGAGGTAGCTTATAGACTTCCGTTGCCTCCAGGGTTATCCTCCGTTCATCCGGTATTCCATGTGTCTATGCTCCGAAAATATCATGGTGACCCGTCCCACGTGCTAGATTTCGGCTCTATCCAATAGGACAAAGACTTGACTAATGAGGAGCCGGTAGCCATTTTAGACCGGCAGGTTCGTCAGTTGAGTTCTAAGAGTTATCTTTCAGTTCGAATGCAGTGGAGTGGTCGGCCCATTGAGGCAGCTACTTGGGAGTCCGAGTCGGAAATGCAGAGTAAATATCCACACTTGTTCGTCAATTCAGGTAATCTTCTATGTCCTTTCGAGGACGAACGTTTGTTTTAGAGGTGAAGATTGTGATGACCCAAGGGGTCATTTTATGAACTAAGACACCGTTCTAGGCTTGAATAGGCGAAAGTTAGAAATTTGGCGATTTTGGTCGACAGTGGAAAATTAGTTATCGAGGTCGGAATGGAATTTCGGAAGTTGGAGTAGGTTCGTAGTGTCATTTGTGATGTGTGTGTGCAAAATTTGAGGTCATTTGGACGTGGTTTGGTAGGTTTCGACGTCGTTAACAAATTTTGGAAGTTTAGAAGTTCTTAGGCTTGAATCTGAGATTGATTTGGTGTTTTGGTGTTGTCTTGAGTGTTCTGGAGGTTCGACTAAGTTTAAGTAGTGGTATATGAATTGTTCAGAATTATTGGTTGAGGTCTCGAGGGTCTCGAGTGAGTTTCGAATAGGTTGTGTTGTATTGTGCTCGTTTTTCTTATGCTTCGACGTCGTTTCTTCAAGCATAAATGATATCATATTGAACAAATAATCTTTGGTTTCTGCTTTGATTGGAGTATAGACCCGGATCGTCATTACCGACCCATAGCAAAAAGAATCATCGAATTTGGACATCGTATGAGGATTTTATGGTCATTTTACTAAGGTTGCCAGATTTTTCAAATTAATTATGAAATTGCCACTGACGGCGTATTTAAAAATCCGCACTATTTGCAAATATTAAAACCTACATATCTCCTTCATTATAAGGTCAAATTGAGTGATTCAAAAGCCTCACTTGACTAGAATTTCACAAGAAATCCATTGGAGGCATAAAAAGCGAGTTTTGGGATAATTTGACACGAGAAACGAGGTAGAATAGCTGGCAGAAAATATATAAAACAAGGGTTTGTTCATTCCGTCATATTTTGAGTTGGGGAGCTCGGATTTAAGCGATTTTGGAGGCGATTTTCACCATAGGGATTCGGGTAAGTTTCCTTACTCGTTTTTTAATATGTTTCATGAATCCATCTTCGTTTTTGGGGATTTGATTGATGATTTTAAAGTGAAATTGAGGGAGTTAGGGCTTGAGTTTTGGAGAGTTTTAGGTAGGGATTTGAGGGACCAAACAGAGTCCGATTTTGATAAATTTTATATGGTTAGACTCAGGAGAGGACGAGGGTTTTGATTCTATCATTTTTGACTGATTTCGATATGTGGGACCGGGGGTCGGATTTTTGGCATATTTTGTAGTTTTTATTGTGGAATTTGATTCGTTAATCTGATTATGATTAGATTCGAGAGGGTTAGAGTAAGATTCTAAAGGAAAAGTTGTAATTGAGCGGTGAGTGGCCTGCAAATTTGAGTTAAGTGCTTGGTTTAACCTTGACTTGAGAGAATAGGAATTCCCAACCTAATTGTTATGTTGAATTGCTTGTGTATGGTGTATAGGTGAGGTGACGAGTATCTATGCACCACCAAATTGTCTACTTACATGAGCCCTTCCCCGTTTTCAATTTAATTTCTTCATGTTTTAATTGTTTCATGTTCATTGTCGTTTATATGATTACTTGGCTCGTTAATTTGTTGTTAAGTCTTGTTGCAATTATTTTTGAAAAAGTATTAGTTGTTTCCTTGGTTTCATTATGGTACATAAAGATTGTGTGGGTTGACATGATTTTACGAGATATATACGTATTCCTGATGGTTCCATTTTGAAATATATTGATAAGTTGGTGAGAAGTATAGTTTTCTGTTTATAGTTGTTGAGACAAAAGTGTTGGGAAAGGCTTGGCCTGAATTGTGAAATTTTTTAATAAATAAATAAATTGATAGTGATAAGGGTGGACAGGCGAGATAAAAGACAGTGATAAGGGTGGACAGGTGAAATAAAAGACAGTGATAAGGGTGGACAGGTGGGGTCGGGTTGCACGCTGCAACAAGAAAGTGAAAAGGGAGGACACTTATGTTTTTTTACTGATTATAAACATAAAATTTTTGAAACTTTACTATTTTACACTACTGTTCTCATATCATGCACATACGATTATTTTAAAGTGAAGTTTGAAAATTTGGAAATTTGCGTGAGATCTTGGTTGCAGCTGGGGCCTGGAATAGGCGACTGAGTTATTTTATTTATTGTTGCAGTTTATCTTTCTTGTTTGTGTAGAATTGTTTTTCTTGCTTTATTATATATATTGTTACATGTTAAGTTATAATTGCCCCGTCGTAACCTCGTCACTACTTCGTCGAGGTTAGATTCGGCACTTACTCAGTACATGAGGCCGGTTGTACTGATACTACACTCTGCACTCTTTTGTGCAGATCCAGGTATCGACCAGCATTAGAGATTTTAGTAGCAGACATCCATCATTCGGAGACACGAGGTATATCTGCCGGCGTTCGCTGATCCCTGGAGTCTTCTCTTAGTTCATAGAGATTGTTTTATATTTTCTCAAAACAGCTATATTATTCTTTCAGCCCATTATTTGTAGTAATCTTAGAAGTTCATGAATTGTGACACCAGACCCTAAGGTAGTCTTAGAATTATACATATATAATTAGTTTATGACTCGGTTTATTTAATTGTTTATTATTTTATAATTGGAGTTATTCATTGGAAATCATTAGATTAAGTTGACTTTAAATTCATTCTATTGTATTTAAGTAAATAATCAATGAAAAATAGTTAACCTAATTCTAACATTGGCTTGCCTAACAAGGGTGGTGTTAGGTGCCATCACAATCCCTAAGGTTGGGAATTTGGGCTGTGACATTCTTCTTCAGATTTTAACCTTTTTTCTTCAGTTCTCCATATAGGTTTCCTTTGAAAAAAATTCTCCTACTCTTGTTTCCTCTGAAACTATTTATTCCCTATTTTGTTTTAGTCCTCTTTCATGTCTTACACATATTGTTTAAAGAATACCAATTTAAATCATCTTATTAAACTCATCACCTTGTAAAGAACAAAGTTGAATTTCTTGAACCTTCTTTATGAAATCTGGAATTCAAGAATATAACTGCTGGACAATTGATTTTTATTTGCCAAATTTTATTTTGTGTAATTTTTTTGTTGTAATACAGGATGACTTTTAAGAAATAAAATATTGTATGCCTTTATTTATGTTTTAACGATACTACAAAGTGAATATAAATAAGGACTTATCAATTGGAGTCTAGCATAAAGCACAATCACAATTAAACATAAAACTAACACATTGCATTAGATATTATTTTGGCTAAAACCCTTAGAATTAATCAATCATTCGAGAGTAATACGTCACGAGTAAACTATGTAAAAACATTTGTACAAACCATAAGTTAATATAGTTAGATAGAGGTACCTTTAAAAGTCCAACATGTGGTTTTAATATATAGGGGGATATTCAGGGGGGTTTGGAGACACCAGATAGTTTAAGTAGGTAACTAACAAAAAAGTGATAGTTTAAGCGGGTTTTAGCCTGAGTTAAATAGCCACGTGTAGTGCTGCATGGCACATTTTTAGACAATTAGGAGCGTATACTAGACGCAACCTTAAGAATGCAATGAGGGTTTTTTTAATATGAAGGACAATATAGTTCAGGGGGGTTTTGGGGACACCGAATAGTTTAAGTAGGAAACTGACAAAAACTTGATAGTTTAGGGGGATTTTAGGGTATTAACTCTAAAAACGATTGTGTTGTATGCACGCTATACAAAGCGATATACACACACATCCTTAAAATTCTATGTGTGATATACATAAATGTACATGGTATATAACATGATATACACATGTCGCGGTTGGATTTTTAGGTCTGATTTTTTAACTGAAACCAGTCTAAATCACTTCTAATTTTTGATTAAATTTTTTATATAGTCTCGCTTAGGTATTTTCAATCAATTTCAATCAAACCCACTCGTTCAATCCTACCAAAAGAAAAAAAAAAGAAGAAAAACAAAGTTGAATTGTATTTTTTTTCTTTATAGTTTTTGCTTCTGATTTTTCTCTATATTTTTTCTCTAAAATTGAAATGTATTTTTTCTCTGATGTGAGATCAATCTTACCTTTTCATCCCACTATTTTTTTTGTATAATTTGCAAGAATTTTTGCTAAACCATGAGAGCGAGAAAGAGAAGAAATAGAAGATGAAATACAAGGCGAGAAAGGGGAAGGGGGGAGCAGACGGTTTGGGGACAATTGTTTGACAGAGAATATATAAGAGAGTTATTTTTTTAAGATTTGGTTATATAATGTCAATTGTTTGAGACTATCTTTGCCAAACCTAATATAAGACTAGTAAATTGCCAATTCATGTTGTGTGTTATTATAGGATGCCAATTTTTCGTTTTTGTAAGGCGGAGGATGAAATGGGCCATCATTAGCTTAGCTTGTAGGAGGCAGCCCAATAACAAAATAAGCCTTGATGAATTCACTTGCTTAGCCATAGGGAAGGTGAATTTAGATAGGTGAAATGTTGTACTTTTACGTGATCATTTGACGACTCAGTACATGGGGCATAAAATATTGTAATTTTTTTTTTACATGAGATAGTTGTAGACTATATTCAATTAGCCACCATGTTGTAAAAGCTACATTTGAAATCTGAATATGGACATAAACACGGGCCTTAGTTTGGACAATTTATGGCAAAAAAATAACTCTCTAATTAATCACGTTTGAGATTTTTTAGTTTCTTACATTTTCAAAAGTCAAGAGATTAGAAATCTCATATGAAATCTGTTTTGCTTCCCCGGTATGTGCCTAATATCATCTATGGTGATCCTACACGTAAATACTTATTAATATTTGATGTTTATATTAAAATAAAATAATTTAACATAGCATTTAATGATTAAAGTGAGAATACATAGTTAAGGGGATAAATATTTGTATTACACTTAAACATCAATTTGATATAAATATCAAGTGCGAATAAATTTATCCAAAAATCTAATGAACAGAAATCCGACATATGTGCTTGTGGACTATGACAAGTTGTTCATCGAATTAGGCGAGCTATGCAAAGCTTAATCGAACATCACAAATTCACAATTATAATTTTACTTTTTTTGCAAACCAAGTATTAAAATTCACAAGAAAACCTTTATAGTAGTTGCAAAAAGTTTTCCTCATAATCTTGAACCAAATGCTAAGATAGGCCAACTACTCAGGCTTAAAAGTCAATTCAACAAACCGTCCTAATTGTCTTTGGTCATTTATGCAAGTAAACTAATAACCAGACTTTTCTTTTTGCAGGCATGAATCATTTTCCTAGACAGGTTCTTTACTTTTAAATTTCAACTCGTTTAAAGCTACTCTGTTATTTAATTGCGATGTTTATTTGCATAAGAAACAGACACATGGCACCCAAAATGACTTCAACAAAAGAAATGATTGAACAATTCCGCTCATTCTAGAGCTTACATTTTTTTTTTAAAAAGGCGAAATCATATTTAAATTTTACTAGACATCGCCTTGAGATAAGAAAATCATTTAAATATGGAGTTGTTTATTCTCTCTCTTTTTTTTTAGTGAATCCACTAGGCATTGTGCCTAGGGCTAATTTTTATATATATAACTAAAGTACAACAAGGAAGGAACATAAACCTTACCTTCGAATAAGTGGTAAGTATCAGATGACTACTACATCTATAGCCATTTAATTCCTTACAACTATGTGTAGTCATACCTAAATGAGAGTACCATTTTGCTAACGAAAATGGTAGCATAATGATTTACAAAAATTGGGTAAAGTTAGCTCAACTATAAGACTAGAATCGGAGGACTCCTCCAATATACATTTGCTCCTAAAAATACAACAGAAGACATGTTCTCCCTATGTGAGGTGACAAAAACATAATATGACAACATAGAGTAGGTAGTAAAGGATACATCAAAGTTATCTTCATGTTTGCTTGAGAATGGAAGGAAGTCGCTGTGAAGGTAACCCAAGTAGATGCATAAAAATGTGCAGAAAACTGTCCAAAAACTGTGTTGCATATTGTTGATTACTCAATTGCAATCGACTCCAAAAATTCAGAAAAATTGATGCTTCTTAGTTGTTGTCTTGTATAATTTGTGACACCGCCGAGTGGTGGATAATGCAATGACCAAAAAAACTTGTTGACAGAAGAGAGGAAGCAACAGTTATCCTGGTGATTCCAGGTAAATGGAATTTCTCCACCGCATTGGTATACATTTAACAGAACGAGCACACACAATGGTGATACCACACCTTGAATGTATACCAATGTTGTGAGTAAACTTCCGGTACCTGCAAAAAAGAAAATCAAAGTTAGGTAGAAAATTGTCATCATTCCCTCCTCCAGTTGGATTTGGGGTTGATGTCTGCTACTGATATTTGGGCTCCTCCAGTGTAAGGTGATGATGTTTATCATGTGGGTAAGGAATGGAGTTGTTGAGGGATGTTGTGCAGTCTGGTTTCCATTTCTGGTTGGAGTGGAGAAAAAGATGTTGTTGTTGTTGTTGTTGTTGTTGCTGTTGCCGAACATGTTGCTTTGGACAGCTAGGTTAGCTCCTATTTTTTCAACAATATCAACCATGTCCATGAGAGGAATTAGAAGTGGAGGCAAGTTGTGATGGGCAGATGATCCTACTAGTTTTTTTTTTTTTGTGCCTGAAGGCAGGGGTGCCTAGAAGGTCCTGCTGAATATGACTTCTAATGTGGTTCGGGAGAGATTGAGTGGAGTAGTAATGGTTTATGGTTGATAGATTGTGGCTGAGTTTTGAGAGGGAATATGATGGGCAATTGCCTTCCCTGTACAAATGTGAGAATTTGATTTCTTCACATTGGTCACATAGTTGTCTCAAATTCGTCAATTGCATCTTTAAACTCAATGGTGGATAAGTGTCAGTGGTAAGCCAATGAATGAGCAGTGTTGAGTCTGCTTCTAAGTGTACCTTGTTGTGACCATTGTCAATGCACCACTTAACTCCTAAGGCCGCTGCTTCAACTTTAGCTTGATTATTGGGACCTTCTCCCAATAGAGCTGCTAAGGCATGAATGAATGTACCACTGCAGCTCCTTATTATTTCCCCTGCCCCTATACTTCCTGGATTGTTCAGTGCACTCCCATCATTGTTGACTTTTACAAATCCCTGTTCAGGTATGCTCCAAACAACCTGCCTGATATTGATGTAGTGTTTGATGCTCGCAGCAAAGAGGTATAAATCCTCCCAGTTTAGTGGCCAACAGATTGAGGGGTAGGTTGTTTGCATGAGCATGTGAATATCTGAGTTGATGGAGTAGATGCCTCTAGTGAGGGAGGAAGTTTTGGTGCCATATTTTGCATTGCACCCGTTCTAACAAATATCCAGCAGATGACGGTTGGTACAGTGTCAAGTAAAAGCTTCTGCACTTCATTCTTTCTTTTGTGAAGCCACAATTTCATCAGAAGAAGTTTTAGAGGCATTTCAGTTGTGTGGATACCAGCTGGTCCTGCAAACGTTTTCCATACTGTCAATGCAAAGTTACCCTTACTGAAAATATGATCCACAGACTCTGCCCTAGGTGTATAACAACATACACATATGGATACAGTATGGCTGCTAAATATGAGCACCCTATCATCAGCAGGAAATTTGTTTCTGAGAGCTCTCCACGTACAGAAGGACCATTTGAAAGGGATCCTCTTATGATATGTCATTTTATTAGAGAAATATATTTGCATCTTCTTTCTGATCAAGTCGCATGCAGAGGAGCATGTGAAGTTTCCTTTCACATTTGGGATCCAGATAGGTTGATCTTGGAGTTGGGGGTTATGATGAATTTGGATTTGAAGGATGGCAGGTATTAAAGGTGCTGGGACTGCTTTATTCAGCTTCTGCAAATTCCACTGACCTTGGTCCCAAAAATTGGCCACAATTACGTTGCCTGGCCTTCCTCCTCTATTTCTTTGTTGAGAAAGTGCACCAGCTCCCACCCAGTTATCCCACCAAAAACTGCAGTTACCAGAATGTAGTCTCCAAATTATGTGTTTTTCAGCTTCTTTCTTGTTAGTCATCATTTTCTTCCATGTCTGTGATTTCCCGGAATTCCATTTTTGGAAATGGGATTTGATCTCTGGCAATATTTAGCTCTGAGAAACTGGCTCCATAGTGACTCTTTAGTTCTGAAAAGCCACTATTTTTGTATTCCATGGTTTGACAGATATCCTCCATTGATCTGAAGCCAACACATCCTTCTTCAATTGGAAATGCCAGGTTTTGCCAAGAGGTCCAGTGGTATTTGTTTTTATCTTTCTCCATTCCCCAAAAGAAGTTAGCTGCTAACTTCTCAACCTGCCTCGGTATAGTTTTTTTTTGGGGGGGGGGGGGGGGGGGGGGGGGATAAGGCTGACAACATATGTGTAGGTAAAGATTGGAGCACATACTTAATCAAAGTGGCTCTGCCTCCATAAGAGAGGATTCTGCTTTGCCACCCATTAATTCTGCTTACCACCTTAGATACCAGGGAGTTGAAATATACTATTCTCATTTTCCTGTGTATAATGGACACCCCAGGTAGGTAATGGGAGATTCTTTCTTGGTGAAACTTGTGACCTGCTGAACTCTTCTGATGGCAGCTGGCAATGCATAAGGAGAAGCCATGAAGTGGCTTTTGTGCCTGTTGATTTACTGCCCAGATATGTGTTCATAATTGTTGAGAACCTCCATAATCTTCTACAGTGATGCTCTACCTCCTGATACGAAAATTATGATGTCATCTGCAAAGCTTAGGTGGTTAACTAGTGGATACCTCCTCTCCATGTAGAAGCCATTAAAGAAATGATCATGTGTGAGGTTTTTGAGCATCCTAGAAAGTAGTTCAGCTCCTATGATGAGCAAAGATGGGGCCACTGGATCTCCTTTTTCAAGCCTCTGGTAGAGTAGAAAAAACCACATCTAGTGCCATTGATGATCACTGAGTACCAGTTGTTTAACATAGTTCTCCAAATCATATCAATTATTCTTTCATTAAATCCCATTCTTCTCAGCATAATACATGTAAAGCTCCAGGACACTCTATCATAAGTTTTTGCCATGTCAAGCTTGATAACAACATTTGACCCTTTGTTTGGATTTTTGATGCCTTGCACAATTTCCTGTGCAAGAATTATGTTTTCAAAAATACTCCTGCCATTAACAAAATCAGACTGGTTGGGTGAGATAACTCTGGGAAGGATAGGGGCAAGTCTGGAGCAGATAACCTTTGAGATGATTTTGTTGATAAAAGTATTGAGGCTGATAGGTCTGTATTCAGTGAAGGAGTGGGGAAACTCAACCTTTGGTAGCAAACTAAGCAGGCACTAGTCATGCACTTAGGCATTTCTGATCCACCAAAGAGGTCTAGAACAACCTATAGCAGATCAACCTTGATGATATCCCAGCAGGATTGAAAAAACTTTCCATTCATGCCATCAAGACATGCTGCACTTGTAGGATTCATTGAGAAAACCACTTCCTTGAGATCTTCAATAGTTGGATCTCTGGTGAGAAGGTCATTTTCTTCATATGTGATAAATGATGGAATAGAGGATAACAAGTCTTCTCTAATGATGCTAACAATTTCTGTAAATAGATCATGATAGTAGTCAGAAACAGCTTCCCCTATAGCTTCATCACCTTGCACCCATTCACCTTCAATGTCTTTGATTTTATGGATAAACAACTTTCTTCTTCTTCCTCTCATTAAATTGTGGAAGTATCTTGAGTTTGCATCACAATCTTTGAACCATTGAAGTTGTGTTTTTTGCTTCAGAATAGACTCTTCCAACTTCATGTACTTTCTGTATTGATTTGTTACCTCTTGAAAGTTCATTATGTCATCTTCATCATTTGTTTGTGCCTAAGTCATTTCTAACTGCTTCACTTGTTCTTCATATTCCTTGTCCTTCTGAAAAATATCCCCATATTCCCGCCTCGGCCATTTACTTAAGGCATTAGAGACTGCTTTAAGCTTTTGATGGAAGATCCACATAGCGTAGACTCTGACTTCCTGATTCCAGACTTCATAAACCAGGGGTATGAAACCTTCATTTTCCACCCAATAGTTGAGAAACTTGAAATATTTTTTGTTGGTATCCTGCCTGACATTCATCTCCATCAGTAGAGGATTGTGATCAAACCCAGTGGAGGATAGGTGTGAAATAGTGGTAGCTGGGAAGGAGATCAGCCAGCTGTCATCTACCATTCCTCTGTCCGATCTCTTCCAAATTATTGATCCTGGACCTCTGTAATCGGACCATGTATACCTAGGACCATAGAACCTCAGGTCTATATGTCTACAATCTTCTATCATACTGAGGAATTCCAAGCTCTTACTCATTTGGTATGTTAGACCCCCTATATTCTCTTCAATGGATGCAATAACATTAAAATCTCCAATCACATACCATTGGATGGTACAGGTCAAAGATTTCTGCCTCAGTACCTCCCATAGTGGTCTTTTGAGATTTGCTTTACACTTGGCATAGACAACAGTTAACTGGAAAACTTCAGTTGCTTCTACATGCTTTAGTTCAACAGTCATTTGCTGCTCATCTTGGTCAATGACTGAGCCTGTAAAATCTTGATCTGAAAAGATCCAGATTATGTTGTTGATATTTGATGGTGCTTGATGCATTGACAACTGTATTCTGTAGTAGTTGATATGAGTACTGTCAAGGAAAGGTTCTAGGGCTGAAATGAAGGATAATTTGTCAAGGTGTTTGAGAGTTTTGAGTCTTTTAATGGCTCCAGAGGTTCTTATACCTCTTGTACCATGTGATTGTACTAATCATTAAAAATGTTTGGGGAGGGTGTGCTTTGGTGGAAGGGTAGAGATGGTTGATTTGCTTCTGGTGAGGTAGTGTGATGGCTTATTTCGGGGGGAAAGTACTTGTGCATCAATGACTATAGGTGTATCAGAATGACCATTAAAAGCAGTAAGAAGATGGCTGCAAGTGTTATCATCCTTCAAGTCTTCACTATGTTCATCATCTGCTTTATCACCAATATCAACTTCATCCTCAGACTGTATATGCATATACTCATCTGCTGCCTCATGCAAAGGTGAGGGTGCAACTAATGACATAGTACCTACTTCCTCTATTAGAGGTGAGGGTGCTACATATGGCACAGTTTCTACTTCCTTAACAAGAGGTGAGGGTGCTACATGAACATAGTTCCTACTTCCTCTGCCTAAATTTGAGTAACAGAGTCAGCCCCAGTTCCTAATACCTTAGACATAGGTGAAAAACCAGTAGAAATCATAGTACCTACTCCCTCCAAATGAGGTGAGGGTGCTACATATGATTTTACTCCTGGGGTTGAACATCAGATTCCATCAAGTTGTCTGCAGAGTTGATCTTTGTTTTAGCCAAAGCAGCTTCCTGTTGTCTTTTCATTTTCCTTTTTTCTTTTTTTGACTTGGATTATTCTTTGAATTTGTCGAGGATAATTGATTTTCCGTGGGAGCTTTGCCTCTGTCAACTGTGCTTCTGTGATCATCATTAGTACCAATTACCCCACTTGTTTCAATGCCATCAATAGAAGTCTTCTAAGTAGAATGTTGAGTGGTAGCAGGGGCTAAATGGTCTATCCTAGGGTTACCTTGTGCATCAACACACTCATGCAAAACATGAGGAACACCCACCCCCTTTGGATCCCCAACCTGATCATCTATAGGTATCTCTTGATCATTCTTCTTTCCTCTATTAACTTCAACATCAATCACAGTGGGGTTGGAAATGGGATCTTTCACATTCTCCAAGGCAACTGGAGGATCAGCGTGTGAAATAGGAACAATACATGAGTTCTGGTTAGGGTTATCCTCTTGTGCATCAGCTACTTGTTCAGTATTCTGTTTGAATTTCTGCTGCCTATGTCTTTGGTTGACTCCCCTTAAATTCTTCTTCTTTTGAGAGTGCCATTGATCTTCGGAATGGTTATCCCTTGTAATTTGTTAAGCTGATGCTTTTTGATTTTCATTTCTTTGTCGATCTTCCCTTTGGTCTTGCATTACCATATTTTTCTTGGAATTCTGATTCTTGTTTTGCCCCTGCACAGCTTGTTCCTGGTTATGTTGAAATCCCCATGCATGCACTTTCCTGTTATTGTTCTGATTCTCATTGTTTCCAGATGTCTCAGCTGCTGATTTCTTTTTGTCCTCCTCTTCTCTTTTCCTGATAGAACAATAGTATTCCTCATGTTCCAAATGCCTGCAGTGTAGAGACTAGGTTGGAAGATCTTCATACACCACTTCCAGTCACTGCTCATCCCCATTGACATCTTGGTCATCATCAAAACCTAGCCACACATGGTGAGGCCTATCCTTAGGTAAGTCTACCTGCATCTTCACTTTTGCTACACTTCCCCTGGTTTTTTGCATTGAGGCAAGGTCCAGATGTAATATCTTACCAATGGGTGACAACAAAGACTTATAAGACCTCTATATAATAAAAATGCAAAGGCAATTCAGGAATGACTACCCATACAGGGACAATTAGGGTGTCCTCATTAGGCTTGAAGTTGGAAGTCCAGGCTTGAGGATTCATTCTTCTATCTTGGATGTACATGAATTTTTTGGTCCAGACAGTGGTGCGGTCATACTCATTGTCTAGATCAATGTACATTTTACGAGCATTGAAATGGGCTATTTTAACTCTTCCTTTGAGCTCAATTTGAGCTATAAAGCTTCTTCTGATCACTTCCATTCTGGGCATATTGTTAAGAAATTTGCCCAGAATAGTGTATTGTCATCTATTGGCTAGAGTGACCATATAGTCTTTCCTGTTGAAGATAACCGATGGTTGACCCTGTTTGGTGGTTATTTGGGGGAGGGGGGTGAATTCTATTAGGGCTAATTGTGCAGCCTGTTTTGCTCTTAGTTTGGTAGCTAGGGATTGTGTGATGGTAAGAGGAGGTGGGGCAGGATAGTTGGGTAGTTTTTTTGGTTGGGTATTGGTTTATTTGGTGGAGTATCTGGTTTATTATTGTGAAGCTGGACATTTTGGATAGGCTCTGTAGGTGACTTATTGTTCTATGAGTGTTGAAGTTTATCAAAGTTGGCTGAGATCTATGGGTATGTGGAAGCAGGTGGAGAAGGGGTGGTTTGGGTTTTTGTTTGATCTGGTTGAGGAGCCTTGGCAACATGACTAGGTAAATGTGTGATAGGGGTTTCAGAACTGGTACCTGGGATCATTTTTTGTTGAGGCTAGGGCCTCAACTCATCATAATGGGAAGTGTGAGAGGGAATTATGTTTACCTCATTGGGTGGTGTCTTCTCCAAGTGTCATGGTGAATTTTGAACAACTGCTTGAATGAGGTCGACCACCTGGTTTTCTGATGAAGGAGATAGGGGTCGTGCATCAGTTTTTTGGCTATGTGGCTGCATTTTAATTGCCTCGGGATGTTCACAATCAATAGGAGATTGGTTTTCATGGGTGTGATGCACAATTGACTACTTGGGAATGACTGGTGCATTTGGTCGAACACCTATAACAGTGGTAGCTACCGAAATCGATTTTGGAGAAGTTGTGACTTTTGATTGGTTGAACTGAGGTTGTGATGGATAGGGAAGATTCCCTATAGCTGCAGAACCATTTTGGCATTGACCTTGGTCGATTCGGATAGTTGGTTCACCATCTCCGACCAACTGAGCAACTGGGGAGAAGATGAGGATCGATCACCAGGAATTGTGCTTTGTAAATTAACTCCATCACCACGATGAGCTTCAGGAACATCCAAAGGTTCATTTTCAATGAATTGCACTTCAATTGGGTCAGTGGAATTGGTTGGGGCATTTCATCGAACACTTGTTATGTTTGCGACTGTAGAATTGGTTTTTTGAATTGTTGTGGAGATTTGGTAATTGTAGTGGGTTTTTGAGGATTGGGGAATGTTCTTTAGGTTAGCATAAATATTTTCGCATTTGTTTCGTACCAATTGGATACCTGGAGCGTCTTCTCGGCAACTATCACCTCGAGGGCGACTTGAAGAACATCGGAGCTCTCATTTCCCACAATAGAATGGTCTGAAATTTGGTGGGGAGGTAGTATTTGGACTGGGAAAGAATCTCCATGACATGGAATTGCTCGATTTGGTCCAGAAATGGATTGGGAAATTTTTGAAGATTCCAGGCAATTCGAAGCTACAGTGATCGTTGCACCCTTTTGTAGATCTGCAGCATCTCGCTTGGAATTTTGGAATGAAACCAATTGGGGTTCGTGCGCAATTCCAGGGCGGTCCTTTTGAGCCAGGTCCGGTGGCATTTCACCGTCGGACGGTGGAGTTGTACCCATTCCGGTGGAAAACTTCTCTTAGCGCCGGAGATCACCTGTCTAGAAAGAATAAGGATGTTTAGAGAAGTTGAACATAACAGTGAGCTGTCTATTCTTCATTCAACAAAAGAACCAATTATATTAATCTTTTTGAAACAAGTACATATTTAAAAACTATAAAAAAGGGTACATAAAAATCAAAGTCTTTAATTATATTCGTAAAACCCGTTTAACTATCTAAAAATAGTATCCATAATTAAGGGTGTCAATAGATATTTAAAAATCGACTAAACCAAACAAATTGTACCGTATTGTGATGACCCGATAGGTCATCTTATGTTTTGAAACCAAATTCAGTGATCCAAAGCCTTAAAAATCTTGTTTTAGCCTTTCTCGATTTGAGCAAACGGACCCGAATTCAGTGCGGGCGTCTTTCTAGAAAGCTTTTATGTTAAAAACAGAGAAAAATATGAAATTCTGCCTTAAAATCCACTTGAGTTGACTTTGGTCAATGTTTTGAGAAAACAGACCCCAATTCATGTTTTGACGGTCCCGATGGGTCCGTATTGTGATTTGGGACTTGGGGGTATGCCCCAAATCGAATTCGGAAGTCCCTAGCCCGAGTTATCGCATTTTATAGAAATTTGAAAGTTTAAGGCTTAATGAACTTGAAATGTATGACCGATGTTTGACTTTTAGACATCGGGTCCGTATTTTGGTTCTGGAGCCCGGTATAGGTCCAATAGTACATTTATGACTTGTCTATAAAATTTGGTGAGAAACAGAGTTGGTTTGACGTGATTCGGACGTTCGGTTGTGAAAATGGAAGTTTTAAAGTTTTCTTGAAAATTTCATTTGATTTGGTGTTCAATTCGTAGTTCTAGGTGTTATTTTGGTGATTTGATCGCGCGATCAAGTTTGTATGATGTTTTTATACTTGCGAGCATAGTTGGTTTAGAGTCCCGAGGGCTCGGGTGAGTTTCGGATAGGCTACAGAGTGAAATTTGAACCTGAAACTTAGTTAGTGTCTTCAGTTTCTGGTGTTGGTCTTAGACCTCGCATTTGCGATAATGCAGCTAACCTATCAATTTCACATTTGTGACCTTGGTATTCTCATTTGAAAAGAGGCCCAATTGCGCAATTGCGACCAGAGCTTCGCATTTACAATGGGAGCTGGGGAGGGGGATTCTTCGCATTTGCGATCATTGGGTCGCATTTGTGATCAGGTCAGAGTTCGCAATTGAGAACTATTATTCGCATTTGCGAAGAAAGCAGAGGTGTGATGGTCTTCGCATTTGCGATTGACTCTTCGCATTTGCGTGGTTCGCATTTGCGAATCCCAGGTCGTGAATGCAACATCTGCAACTGATCAAATATGACTTAGACGGTTTTTTGGTTCATTCTTCAAATTTTCAAAACCTAGAACCCTAGAGGCGATTTTTCCAAGACTCTTTCTTCCCAAAATCAATGGTAAGTGATTCTAACCTATTTCCTTTCAATCTTCATTACATTTCACAAGTTTTTAACATAAAATCTAGTGTTTTCATGGTGGAATTGGGGGTTTTTGGGTAGAAATTAGGGATTTGGTAAATTGGGGATTTAGACCTCAAATTGAGGTTGGATTCCTAAACAAATTACATAATCGGGCTCGGGGGTGAATGGGTAATTGGGTTTTGGTCCGAACTTTGGGATTGGACCAAGCGATCATGAGGGTTGACTTTTGTTGACTTTTTTAAAAATGGCCTAAATTAAATTCTTTGCAATAGTGGGTAGTTCCTAAGGCTTAATTTGAATAGTTTGGTTGGTAATTTTCTAGATTCGATTGGTTCGGAGGCTTGTTTGAGAGGAAAAATTGTGATTGAGCAGTGAGTGGTCTTTGGAGCGAGGTAAGTGTTGTGTCTAACCTTGCCTTGAGGGAATTAGGAACCCTCGGACTATGTGCTATGTGAATTTCATGTGAGCGGTGTATATGCGAGGTGACGAGTGCTATGCGCCGCCGAATTATTTGTTTTCCCTGCTCCCCGTTCATCTTAGATTATCTCTTTCCCTGTCTTAGTTGTTATATGCTCTAAATGTGTTCCCATGCCTAATTGCTACTTGTTAGTCATTGTTTTCTCCTGTTCATTTTATTAGTTCTTTCTATAGTTTCATGATTTCTTACCATTTTCTCAAGTTGGTTTATTTATACCTTCTAGTTTTAAATTCTGGATTAGTCTCGCTGTGTAGTATTACTTATACGGATTATCATGTTGTACAAGGTGTCCTACCTGTTTCAGTTTGGTGTTTAGGAAGGTTTTCCATGATTTGAAATGTGAGTTTTACTGTGCATATTGAGTACTTGATATTGATATGGCGGGATCGGGTTGCACGCCGCAACAGGTGAAATAAGGGTGGTATCTTGAGGTGAAATAAAGGTGAATCTACATTGCACGCCGCAACAGGTCTAATAAGGGTGGATTGTTTTGATAGAATAAGGGTGAACTATGATCATGATATATATTCATTGTTGTTCATGTTGTTATGATGAAATAAGGGAGGATGAAGTGATGTACGGTGGGATTGGGTTGCGCGCCGCAACAACCCCTGTTTTTATTTCCTTTGGGTTGTGATAGTCTCACGGTATTTCCCTTTTGCACTCAAGGATTGGTATATTCTGAACGTCGCTAACTTATTCCTAAAGTTGTAGCTATCGTTTTCAATTTACTGCTTTAGTTCGCTCTTTTTCTGTCGATATTATTTATATTGCATACAGGTTGTAGTGTAAGTGATCCGCCTTAGCCTCGTCACTACTTCGTAGAGGTTAGGCTCGGAACTTACATAGTACATGGGTCGGTTATACTCATACTACACTCTCCACTTCTTGTGCAGATATTGGTGCCGGCCCGAGCTGTTCGTGAGTTTAGCAGCTGGACTCATTCGACCGAAGACCCAAGGTAGATCTGCCAGCATCCGCAGACCCTGGAGTCCCTATCTAGTCACTTTACTTTACTGTTTCTTTTCTTTCAGAACAATGTATTTCCTTTCAGACTCTGTTTGTAGTAAATCGTAGTAGCTCGTGAGTCATGACTCCAGACCCTAAATGTAGCAGATAGTATGGCATTTATGTTATTCTGCAATCGTTTTACTTCGTTTTAGCTTATTTGACTTTATTTACTGAAATGTATAAAACTTGGCTTAATGATTCTCTAACGTTGGCTTGTCTAGTAAGTGAAATTTTAAGCGCCATCACGGTCCCGAAGGTGGGAATTCCGGGTCGTGACACGTACCATACCGAACCGATCGATTTTTAGGTTTGTTTTAATAAAATCGTAGGATTTTATAAATCTATAATCGTACCGATATGGTAGGTTTTAAATTTTATGAAAATAAATCGAAAAACATACTGAACCGTACCGAATAAATTTACATGTGAAAAATATATTTATATTTTAAGTTTAAATATAATGAAGCATTAAATTTTTTCCTGTGCCTTAGATTTATGAAAATTGTTACAAGCCAGCAAGTAATTGAAACTCAAAATCCTAATTCCCAAATCTTTTATGCTACTCCTATTGAAACTAATTTATTTCCAGCATGTTCACTAGCAAGACACAAGGTATTCTAGCGATTATGAGAAGCAAACTACAATGTATTGAATATTTTTTCTTTCATATGATTTAGATATAACTTTTTAGATATTTAATCTTCTATAGACTTTATTCTTGAGTCTCGGCTTGGTTGATATCCTTCCACTCGTGTGATTTCTATTTTCTTTATCTTTGCTTGGTTTCTTTACACTACTGTAAAATAGTTGATGGATTTATACTCTAACCATCTTTCATGTTTTTTAATTCATCACCCTTGAAACAGAAAAATTATAGAGTTTTGCTAAGTCCTATCAAATTAAGAAAAATACATAAGTAGTCACCTGACCTATACCCCAAATCCCCATTACACACTTTCTGAGGAAAAAATCATATTACACACGCAACCTTTCAAAAGTGTAACTAAGACACACTGTTTTTGCTACGTGGCATCCGCGTGCTTAACAAAAAAATATAAGCGCGTTCAGTTGTTATTCTTTTTATCCCAATCCTTATTTAAATGACACGTGGCAAAAAAATTCTCTTCTTTTTTAACATTATTATTTGGTTCCTTAACTTTGAAACCCTTCCCTCCCCCCTCCCTCCCCCCCGACGGGTATTCTTCCTTAAACAAAACAAACAAAATCCAGCTACATTTTGGATCTAAAATTGCAGCTATTTGTGCGAATAACTTTGAGGTCAAACATTCCAATGGATCTGGGAATTATTATTTTTATTATTGAGAATGGATTCGTAGAGTTCTTAAAATGAAATGGGTGATAAAGAAGAAGCGAAACTACAACGACAGAATTCGTCGAAGTTTTTCTTAATTTCATCGTTGGAGGAGGTTTTAGAAGAAGAGTTTTGCTTGTCCATGGAGGAAAAAGAGAAGGGTTTAGTGGGTGGGGATTGTGTTTGTTGTTGGTGGTGGGATGATTCTGAGGGTTTGATGAAGAAGAGAAGAAATAGGGGAAATGCTCGATTTGGTACCGCTCTCGCGACCCCCACCGAAGGTTTGGATTTGGGGCAGAGATGGAGGAGTTTTATGGTGGCTGCCATTGTTGTGGTGGCTGCCATTGTTGAGGAGTTTTTACATGCATTGCAAAATAGAAAGAGACAGAGTGAGATGTAAGGGGTATAATTATAAATTTAAGCATTTAATTTTTTTTTTAAATTATTAACACGTGTCATGAATTTATTGGCACGTGATATCACATACATTCAGAAAAACTGGTCAAGAAAAAAATAATGTGTCTTAGTTACACTTTTGAAAGGTTGCGTGTGTAATATAATATTCGTCTTCAGAAAGTGTGTAATAGAGATTTGGGGTATAGGTCAGGTGGCTACTTATGTATTTTGTCATCAAATTACGTATGTTATTGCATTCAACTTCTACTTGTGACTTCTACGTAACATTTAAGAAATATCGAAAATTAACCGAACTGTATCGATACCGAAGAAAAACTTGCATGATTGAGATGGTTGCGAAAAGTCTAATTTTGATTATACATAATAAAATAATCGAAAAATTAATATGGTACAAATTAATATAACGGGCTGACCAAACCATTGACATCCCTACCCGTAATGTATTGCTATTTTTGGCAGAAATACTAATTTTTGACAAACAGACCCGTAATTTTCCTAGCAGTTATTACGAGGACAACTACATTTCCAATGATATCCAAATCTTTGGTCCCGAAGCCAAAATTCATTTTTGCGGTGCTTCTCATGTACAACAACAAACTTAGTACTACTAGGGATCGCTTGATAACATGTACAATAATAATATTGAATAGAGTGTAATGTTAAAATTAGTAATGTTGAGATTATGTTTTATTTTTTAAAAAATATTAAAAGAATTATTTGTTTACAAACACACCTTTTGAAAAATATTGGAAAAAATTTAAAAGCGCAATTCTATCTTTATATATACTTATCCATGTATTAAAGACCGTGATATTATTAATGTAATAATTTGTTATGTGTAAGAATAGTACTAATAACTAATATACGAGGTTTAAAAGCACTACCAAACAATTATTTTTCCTAATACATTCTTACAAAACTACCCCTAGCATATAATAAAAGAGCCACGTCTGAATTGTTAATTTTCATATGTTGATGAATTCTACACGTTCATTTTAGGTGTTCCACGAATCAACGCTATCAAATCTCAACATCAATATTAACTAAGCGCCAGCTCTACCAAAAAATCCCTTTCTTTGACATTATTATCTTTCTTTATATTCAAGGTTGACACATATATACATTAAGGAAACAAAAAATGGAATGTAGAAATAATCAATCATATATTGATTTTATCACGCGTTTCAGGATTTGCGTTTGAATGTTCCTTTTTCTTTAAGATGAGCTATAACATGGGGTTTAATTAATTTTTAGAATGATCAAAGAAAATGGGTTTTCTTGGAAGTTTGTTAGGTATTTTTGGCTTTGGAATTGGAATTTCAGTTGGTCTGGTTATTGGTTATTTCTTGTTCATACACTTGGAGCCCAGAGATGTTAAGGTATATATGCACCTGCTTTTATTTACTGTTTTCCTTTGATCATTTGATCATCTTATGTTAATTATCCATTTCCTATGTTGGTTCTTGTTTCCATGTTTCACTAGAAATTGTTAGCATAATTCAATTACAATAGATGAACTTTCTGTTGAGCTAAAACGTCTCAAAGATACTCCTAACATGGTGTTATGTTATCTGCTTTGGGCCAAGTCTGCACGGTTTTCGCAAAACGCTCTCACACTATCTAATCATGTGGGATGTTGTTCACACGCACCCAACACGTTCGACAAACAATTCAGTAAATCCACTTCACTCCTTCAGTACCATGTAATGATGCATATAGACATGTTGAATGTTTATATGTGTGAGTATAAAATTGAAGAGATACATTTTGAACAAATTTCTGCTCCCTTTAAAGGTTTAACAAATGCAAACAAAATTAGTGGAAAGTGAACTGAACTTCTTGAACAAAAATCTCCAGGATTTACCAGAGAGTACACCATTTGATGAAATTGAGCCAAGCTCATTAGTTGATCTTCTACCTGAACTCCCATTATGGGTGATGAATCCAGACTACGAGCGGGTAACCACTTGCCCTCTTTTGAATTTAAATTCTTTATCCTATTATCCTAAGTGAAGCGGAGTCTTGGCGTAACTGGTAAAGTTGCTGCCATGTGACCAGAAGATCACGGGTACGAACCGTGAAAACAGCCTCTTGTAGAAATACAGGGTAAGACTGCGTACAACAGACCCTTGTGGTTCGGCCCTTCTCCGGAACCCGCGCATAGAGGGAGCTTAGTGCACTGGGCTGCCCTTTATCCCATTATCCCAAGTCAAATCTTATCTAAGTTATGATCTTGTTCCTATTGTTGTGTAGGTTGACTGGTTTAATGAGCTTATAGCGAATATGTGGCCCTATCTTGACAAGGTAATCAAAATTCGCCGCTTGTTATTTCCAACGTGTCATTCATATCATGTTTGGGATTCTTATTCTTGTTTATGCCATGGAAATGGTCTGAAGTATAGCAGCATGCCTGAATAGTGCGGTCTGATTTTATTTCCTCTACAGGCAATTTGTGGAATTATTAAAAGCACATCAAAACCTATTTTTGCAGAGTATATTGGCCAGTATCACATAAAATCTATTGAGTTTGAGCAACTTACTCTTGGAACAATTCCTCCTCGATTCCATGGTGAGCACCAACTTTTATCAAGCACATGAAATGTTGCGATAAACGACCATCTATAAGATTAGAAATTACGCATGTTTCATTTGATCTCAATCAATTTGGCAGGTATTAAAGTATATGATTCCAATGAAAAGGAGCTAGTATTTGAGTTTGCAGTTAGATGGGCTGGAAATCCAAATATACTTGTGGCGTTGAAGTTATTATCTCTACAAATCTCGGTACAGGTAAGACTAGTTTCCCTTCCTTCTTCTTATGAAGGATAGATTGACATAATCTTCATATGAAAGTGCTATGCAATTTGCTTTTTTGTGTTAGTTATCTGATTTACATCATTTCTTTTGATTGCTTTAGTAGAGCTTAGAAGGAAGCTTTGGCGTAACTGGTAAAGTTGCTGCCATATGACCAGGAGGTCATGAGTTCGAGACTTCGAGCCGTGGAAATAACCTCTTGCAGAAATGCAGGGTAAAGTTGTATACAATAAACCCTTGTGGTCCGGCCCTTCCCCGGACCCCACGCATAACGGGAGCTTAGTGCATCGGGCTGCCCTTTTGCTTTAGTAGAGTTAAATGTTTATGGATGATACTCAGATACAATGCTATATATGTTGTATAAAGATCGTGACAGATTATTGTTTTTTGGTAATGTATTTCAAGAACAAAAAATAGAAACAGAGAGAATGAAGTTTTTGTTTTGAAATTTTAGGTGATATTAATAGTGTAACTCTCACTGAGAAATTTTACTGATGTTTGCTATAATCTTCAGTTGATAGATTTCCAAATGGCTGCTACAGCAAGGGCTACACTGAAACCTTTTGTCCCAACCTTCCCGTGCTTTTCAAGCATAATAGTATCGCTGACGAAGAAGGTATGTACACATGCAAAATATCAGTGCCTTTCAAAGACTTTAGCCCTGCTGATGAGTTGAAAATTGAAACGAATAATCTAGAAATAGACTCGGCATAATATGTCTAACTAAATATTATCGATCATATATGTAGCCAGAGGTTGACTTTGGGCTAAAAGTAATTGGAGGAGATTTAATGGCAATCCCTGGTTTACACCATTTTGTTCAGGTAAGCTTCCTCTTTCACCTCGTTTGCTTCTTAAGTAGTTAGCTCCATAGGCTAAGCATGCATCGGATTTATAGATGAAAGCTAATATGAAAAGTCAAATGTTCCTGCACCTGTGTTTATTTTTTATTTTTTTGTCTCTATGTGTATGTGTTTTGTGTGATATGCAGAAGTGTGTTCATTACATCTCAAGGAATTTGGTGAACAATTCTTCAACTCGGCACTGACACAAAACCAATCTACATTTTGAGTTAATTATGTTACTCCAACAACCTAAACCAATACAAATGAAGTTAAATAAGCTGGAAATATTTGTTTACTACGAGATGTAAAATGCAGACATGAGTCTTTTGTACATTACCGTCAGCTAATTTTAATGACAGTTTTCGTTGGGTGGCAGGAAACTATAAGCAAGCAAGTCGCGAGGCTTTACCTCTGGCCACAAACACTTGACATACCAATTCTTGACAGTTCAATGTAAGTTGTCAACAAACAATAATATGCTTGAAATATTGACAACGGGCTAATTCCTGACAGTCACTTGCACTTGTTGTGTCGTGATAATTGAGCATTACCGTTATAGTTTCAGCGAATATAAGATATGTAGACTAACAAAATTGCTTAACCTTCGGTTTTCTCAGAATGAAACATTTTCCTTCTTCTCTTCCTCTTTATATCTTTGTTTCTTTGTCCATGTGCTCTAAAGAAAGTCAGGCGATTATTCATGTATTTTACCATTTCTTGTATACTAGAAAATTTCAATTTTCTTTTGTTAAAATATGCAACATAAATGCACTCTTCGTCTCTTCCGCATGTTGAGCCACATAGATTATACCCGTCGAAAGACAAAAGAGCACCTAAATTTACATGTCTTAGAAATGTATGATGTTTCCCATATCAGATGTCTAAACGCATCCAAAGTGGTTTAACATTAAGGTATCAGGTTGGATGCTCAAATTATTTCATATTTTACAATTTACTAACATTAGCTTTTGTAATTTTGATAGAGGAGCTGTGAAGAAGCCAGTTGGAATACTGCATGTGAAGGTTCTGAGAGCACAGAAACTTTTGAACACGGATTTTTTAAGTAAATCAGATCCTTATGTTAAACTCAGCTTAGGTGGGGATAGGCTTCCGGCCAAGAAGACTACTGTAAAGATGAACACTTTAAATCCTGTGTGGAATGAGGATTTCAAATTGACTGTAAAAGATCCCGAGTCTCAAGTTCTGCAGCTGCATCTATATGACTGGGAAAAGGTCAGAATCTTGATATCTCATGTATTGCGGCATCATCTTGAAGTTTAAAGCTATTTAATTGTTTTGTAAAAAAAATTTGATGACTAGAATTCTCGTTTCCGGTTCTGTGAGAAGGAATTATATTATGTACACCATCCATCTCAAATTTCCCAGACCGGCTTTTACTTGCTTGGAGTTTTAAGTGTAAAATGTTTGAATATATGGAACTTGGTAGAGAATCGTTACGATTTTGAAAACAAGAAAAGTTAGTTAAAAAGATGTAATATCAAATTTTGTGTACTATGACGAAGTATTTGCTCACATCAGTTAGAATTGTTGGAGGGAGTAGAATTTGATATTATGGAAAGAGGTTAAGTTTTATGTTCAGATAAGAAATGAAATCAGGTCAATTATATTGGAACAGAGAGTATTTCGGTGTCTCTTTTCATCGTCTTGAGTTGAGGGTCTATCGGAAACAGCCTCTCTACCCCCAGGGTAGGGGTAAGGTCCTTCCCCGGACCCCACTTGTGGGATTATACTGGGTTGTTGTTGTTGTTGTAGAGTATTTCGGTGGTTGTTTCCTAGTCTGCAGATGAATGTCTCATGATCCACAGCAAATGCAAAAGACTAAGAATTTTCACTTTGTTTCACAGATTGGGGCACATGACAAGTTGGGAATGCAAGTCGTGCCACTGAAGTTGCTCAACCCATATGAGAAGAAAGAACTAACGCTCGATTTGGTCCACAGCACAAACCCAAATGACCCTCAGAACAAGAAGGCGCGAGGCCAGATTATGTTTGAAATGTCCTTCATTCCTTTCCAAGAAGATAGTAAAAAGTTTAGCGGACCTATTAATATTCACGAACGAAAGGAGAGTATTTCAAGCCTTTCTGATGATAACTACTCCTTGCGCGGAGCAGGTTTGCTGTTGGTTACAGTTATTGGTGCCCAAGATGTACAAGGGAAACACCATACAAATCCTTATGCAGTGGTAGTTCTTAGAGGAGAAAAAAAGAAAACAAAGGTGACTTTTACACTCTCATATATAGTTAAACACATAGGCGGATTCATAGTTTTAACTTGATTGTTTAACCTTTAAGGTTCTTATGACAGAACCTATTGCACTTTTTGAATTATAAATTCAGAACTAATATTTGTTGAAATGTTAGTTATTTTTCACATATAAATCTTTGTTCCGCACAAAAAATAGTAGGTTCAGTTGAACCCATTTAACCCATGCTCGATTCGCCTTTGGTTAACCATCTTATTGTGTCCGTTGTTAAAACAACAACAACATACCCAGTCTAATACCACAAGTAGGGTCTGGGGAGAGAGCCTTGGCGTAACTGGTAAAGTTGTTGTCATGTGACCAGGAGGTCACAGCTTCAAGCCGTGGAAACAGCCTCTTGCAAAAATGCAGGGTAAGGCTACGTACAATAGACCCTTGGGGTCCGGCCCTTCCCCTTCCCCGACCCCGCGCATAGCGGGAGCTTAGTGCACCAGGCTGACATTTTTTTAGGGTCTGGGGAGGGTAGTTGTACACAGACCTTACCCCTACCTTGAGAAGGTGGAGAGGTTGTTTCGATAAACCCTCAACTCAAGGGCAGACCGTAGCATCAAGTATGTTGCCTTACCTTTGTTTACCAAATATTTGTAGGCAAGGAACAAAACCTGGAATCCAAAATGGGAAGAAGAATTCCAATTTGTGTTGGAAGAAGCTCCATTGAAGGACCTAATCCATATTGAAGTCAAGAGCAAGAAGAGAAGATTCGGTTTTCGGTCTAAGGTAAAAGAACCATCATCACAGTAACTCCTTAACTCTTCATTACTACACTCTTTGTACAAAAACTGATTTTTGTCGCATTTTAATTTCCTCTCTTTCATCTGTAGGAGTTACTTGGCTATGTAGATATCCAACTGATGGATGTGATATACAACGGACGTATTAACGAGAAGTACCATCTCATCAATTCTAAAGATGGAATTCTACATGTTGACATCAGATGGAAGGTGATATAGCAACTGCAACTGCAACTGCATGCCTCTGTATTGTGAATTATCTGTTTACATATTAAGTTCATCGATCCTATCTTTGAACAATCTGCAAGAGTTCTCCTAGCATTTGTTGTATACCTTGCCTTTAATTATAGTATGAAGGTTTATGCATCAAAATCATAGCACAATGTCCCTTCCTTTTTTAAAGCCAGCTATGAAAGAATGCATACAAACATCTGCGCGAGCGCACGCACACATGTTCATTAGTGCTTTTTGTCTTCTTCTATCATGTGTAAGTATACTTATTTGTGTATATTATATCAATCAATCAACTACGCCTCTAAGTTTCAATTAGTTGAGGTCAACTGTATGTATCCTCTGTATCAAATGTGCTCTAGTTAGGTTCATTTAATCCAATACTAAACAGTTTGTTCTTTTAAGGTAGACTGGGTATTCTTTATGACTTTATCCATACACTGGCATACAAGTTTCTAACCAAAATAAAGAAATCTTGACTCGTCGAAACGAATAAAAACTGCTACGTATTCCTGATGCTAATTGGTTGACATCGTGTATATGGATTCTTGGCTTTCTTTGTGCCATGTTTCTTAGACTGAAATATTGCAAAGTTATTATCAAAAATATCTGATTCTTAAACTACCGACTGTGTCTATGAAGCCTCTACTGATAAACTGACGCACTGCTCAGGATTGCCTAGCTAGTTCTCCAAGTAAACAAAGAAATAACAAAATGAAGATGACTTAAAGGAATACTCCACGAACAAAAGCGGAGCTCACCAATAGCACTGGAAGAAACGAAAATCCTAACATGTAGCGTGCTCGTCTGCAAAACTAGTTCCTATGTTGTAGGTTCCCAAAAGAGAACGCCAGTACCATCCATTGTACTCAGTGAGTCTAAACGACAGAGGACGGAACTTTAATAAAATATACATTACAAGAAAAGATTCTAAATGCATGAAGAACATAAAGCGTCTAAGAACAATTTTAAAATAATTACATAACAACATTTTATGAGTATTCTAAAAGAAATTATTTTCTTTATCTTTCTTATCTAAAAAAATACTTCACTTTATGCTTCGGGAGTTCTAACTATCCTGACTTATTTTCTGTCTTAGCCATCGTGTGATCGACACATGTTCGATCCCAACCTTATCGAATTGGCCCAAACCACGAGGTGCCACTCGCTTCATGGTTCTCAGCGCTCATGTATCACATCTTAGCCCGGCTAAGTAATTCTCAGTAACGAGACCCTAGGCTCGTGTGCTCCCTACTTTGGCACAAGTAGTTTTAGGAAGCCAACGCCTTGTCAGGACCCTCGACCTGGACGATGACCCCTTCCCAGAATAGAGGATACTCCTAAAAAGCTTTTCTTTCTAAAGCTTCTTGTGATTTCAAGTCTATATCTTGTTTGAAAGTGATCTATCAATATTCATAATAATATTCTTAAGTGTCTATGTATCATAAGTATGAAATAAAATTACTCAAAGTATTTTTAAAAGTTTCTTCTACGTCACGACCCAAAATCCCTCCGTAGGAGTCGTGATGGCACCTAGTCTTCTAAAACTAGGTAAGCCTAATACATACCGAAAAGATAACAAGTTCTACTAAACAACTGATGAACATGAACCAGAAAATTCCAAATTTCCAATAGTCTCAACATGATACAATAGCCCAAAACCGGTTGTACAAGTCATAAGTTTTTCTAGGAGTACATTAAAATAATGAATACATCATTATTCTGGAATAGAAGGAAACAATGGAAATAAATACGATAGAAGGTGGATTCGGAGCCTGCGAATGCCCGGCAGGTGTACCTTGAAGTCTCCAACCACATCAAGCATAAATCTCAAAACCGACTCGATCTGAAGTACCTGGTTCTGCACACAAAAAAAGTGTGGAAGCGTAGCATGAGTACACCACGGTGGTACCCAGTAAGTATCAAGCCTAACCTCGGTAGAGTAGTGATGAGGCCAGGTCAAGACACACACTGAATATCTAAACTTGTGCAGGATATGACATAAATCTAACGAGGAAGGAATACCAAAGAAATGTCAATAGCATACATAAATCTGATTACGCACAGTAATAACGATAAGGGAAACACGAATGGCAACAAGAAATGATCAAGTAATTAAATAACAACATAGTTGGGGTACGAGTGAAGTATAAATATGCTCAAGTAGGGAAAACGATGTCAACTCAACTCAACCAATCAAATCATTTCTAATACATAATTTCAACAATCCCATCTCGTAATCTCGCGTCATAAATCACAACTTCCAAACCTTTAACACACATGGCATCTTGTGCCCACATCTTTCCATCTCACTTTTCGCGGCAAAATCCACCTGCTACTCGGTACATAATATCCGTGTCAAATGCTAATTAATATGTTCAAGAGATTTTTATTTATATATCATGAAGTAAAATTATAGTTTCTAGATCAAGTAGGAATCAATGAAAAAGATGAGTTTATTTAGAAATCATATGGGTGAAGAAAATAACATTTTCCAATAAAATATAACATCAGATAAGCTATTAAATTTTATATAGAATCTATTAAATTAAAACATAATAACAATCCTTTTCAAGTAGATAAAAACTTCAAACAAGTTAAGGAGATTAAGTTGAGAAATCAATTGAAATAAAATATGACAACTACTAGAAATGATAAAAAATACTGAATATACGACGAGTTTTAACTTATAAGTCACACAAGGTAGCATGATATTACTTCTTTTATTTAAAATCACTATATTACTACTCAGCAGGACAGAGGGTAATGACTCAATGTAGTAAAATCACCTTGAAAATCAATTTACCAGAATAATAGTATTAGAAAAAGAGCTCGGGAAATGATGGTAAGGCGATAAGTCAATGACAATAACTCGAACAGTGCAGAACCGAAAATATAAATTCTTAGAGTCTCGTACGAAAGAACCGAAGACAGTGCAACAAACAGAGAATACAAACACAAAATATGTTGCGGCGCGCAATCCGATTTCACCATATAATATCAATATCAAAATACCCTTATTCCACCATATCAATTCACCCTTATTTCACCTGTTGCAGCGTGCAACTCGATCCCACCGTACAATATCAATATCATGACAAAACAAAGTATGTTGCCGCGCGCAACCTGATCCCAGCATATAATATTAATATCATAATTCACCCTTATTTTACCACAACGGTCCACCCTTATTTCACCTATTGTGGCGTACAACCCGATCCCACCGTACAATAATAATATCACAATATAAATATCCTCCCTTATTTCACCTGTTGCGGCGTGCAACCCGATCACCCTTACAATAATTTAAATCAACAACAACAATTCAAAAACTCCATTTAGAAGAATTTCTACAATCAAGGGTATTAGTACACAACAATAAAAGAACCATGTTAAACCCGAAGGAATATAACAAACTTTACAAAATGACAGCGCAGGTAAGGTACATGATAACTAATTATGCAATCACAACAATTAGGACAGGTAGCAGGTAGGCACAAAGACATAGAAGAAACTCAACAATTAAGAGGTAACAAGACAATAAGGAAGGCAATAACTTCAACTAAGGCATATACAACAAAATAACGAGTAAGAAGTATAGTAGGTGCTAACAGCGTCAAATAAAGCATATAAGAGTAGACTAGCAACGAGATACCACATGTTATGATAATTTAATTAAAATCATGGGAAGACACTAGACAATCTAAACCGGTCAAAAACCACATATAGACCGTGTAGCCACTCGTCACCTTGCGTACACGGCTTTCACATAACAAGATAGCACAATTTACTCAATTCCTAAGGGGTAGTTGCCCCCACAGAAAGTTAGTCATGATACTCACCTCAATTTGGCCAAATCAATACTCAAATTAGCTTTTGCTTTACAAATTCACCTCCGCTCGGCTCAAACTAGCCAAAGACGACTTAAATACATTAAGCAATGCAAGAGAAAACAATTTCAATTATCAAAACTATGATCCTTATACATTTTACAAAAAGTCAACCCCCTAGGCCCGCACCTCGGAATCCGATGAAATTTACAAAACCCGAACGCTCATTCCGATATGAGTTCAACTATACCAAAAATATCAATTTCTTACATCAATTTGTCCTTCAAATCACCATTTTTTATTTTGAAAGATTTTACAATTTTTCCCAAATTTATCTTTAGATTCTCATGAATTTGATGTTAAATCTAATGTATAATCACAAAATACAATTGAAAATTGATTAGAGGTACTTACCAAATGATTTGGTATGAAAACCCTTCCACAAAATCGCCTCCCATCGAGGCTAGGGTTCAAAACATTATAAAATGAAGCTAAGTTCCGAAATGGAATTCTTAATACGAGCCTCAGATGTCGCATTTGCGACATCCGGATCGCAAATGCGAAGCTCGAAAATGCGACAAAGGTATCACAAATGTGATTCTTGCAAATGCGACAAAGGTATCGCAAAACTGAAGGCTAACCAGCTCTGTCAAAATCGCAAATGCGAGCTCAAAGTTTTCGCAAAAGCGACTATTTGTGTCGCAAATGCGGAGCTGCGTAATCGAAAATGCGATGAAATAGTTCGCAAATGCGAACACCCTTCCCCCATCCCATCGTCGCAAATGTGATAATGATCTTGCAAATGCGGACATCGCAAATGCGATGAAAACCTTGCAAATGGGAGAATAGAGACACCAGCAAAGCTGAACCTTCTTCCAACACTCCGAAACGCGTATAAAACTCATCTGACCCTCAGGGCTCTAAACATCCTCACAAGTCCAAAATCATAACACGAACTCGCTCGAGCGATCAAAACATTAAAATAACCTCTAGAATCACGAATTGGACGCCAAAACACATGAAAATCACAATGAACTTCTAGAATCGCAACCGAGCGTCCGAACCATATCATATCAACTCCAAATGATTCCAAATTTTGCAGGCAAGTTCCAAATGACAAAACAGACCTATTCCAAGTTCCGAAACAAAAATACGGACCCGATCCTTAAAGTCAAACTATGGTCAAACCTAGGAAAATTATAAACCTTTAAATTGCCAACTTCTGCCAAATTGCGCCCAAGTCCAAAATCACCATCCAGACCTACCGGAACCGTCGAAACTCCGATTTGAGGTTAAATACTCAAAAGTCAGACCTTGGTCGATTCCTTCAACTTCGAGCTTCTCAAATGAGAGTCACTTCTAAAAATCTTTTCTGAACCTCTCAAAAACCCGAACTGATGATGCACGCATGTCATAATACACTGTGTGAAGCTACTCGTGATCTCAAACTGCCGAGCCGAACGCAATTTTTCAAAACGACCAGTCAGGTCGTTACAATCTAACTTTTGAAACTTTAGCATGTAAGATCATGTAATAAAGCATAAAAATATGAAAAATAGACGTTTACATTTCTCGATTAAAATGCATAAGCTTTTACTGGAATGTACTTAGTCAACTTTAACTCACTCGTTCCAATTAAGCACATGTTAACTCGTTAAAGCATTTTGTCAAACACTTTGTGGGCATATTTTTGTGAGTAGAACCACTTTAGTAAATGGCTATATCCACTCACCTCAAAACTCCTCAAGACAATACGTAGGATGCGATCCAATTTATTTCCGTCAACCAATCAATTCTACAATAACCAGTGCATCTTAATTAATTTCAAAGTTTCACACCTAAATATTGAACTCATTGTTGATACAGAGGCAGAAGAGAATTAACTATCTAATTCTTATACTGTAGGATAATTGAGAATAGGAATGAGTTCAAAAATTGCAGGAACTTGCCTGGCTAGTTCTCCAAGTAAACAAAGAAATAACTAAATAAAGATGACTCAGAGGAATACTCCACGAACAAAAGCGGAGCTCACCAATAGCACTAGAAGAGACGGAAATCCTAACATGTAGCGTGCTCGCCTGCAAAACCAGTTCCTATGTTGTAGGTTCTCAAAAGAGAATGTCAGTACCATCCATTGTACTCAGTGGGTCTCAACGACAGGGAACTGAACTGTAATGAAATATACATTACAAGCAAAGATTCTAAATGCATGAAAAACATAAAGCTTCTAAGAACAATTTTAAAATAATTGCATAACAACAGTTTATGAGTTTTCTAAAAGAAATTGTTTTCTTTTTCTTTCTTATCTAAAAAAAATACTTCACTTTATGCTTCAGGAGTTCCAACTATCTTGACTTATTTATGTCTTAGTCACCATGTGATCAGCACGGGTTCGATCCCAACCTGATCGAATAGGCCCAATCCACGAGGTGTCGCTCGCTTCATGATTCTCAGCGCTCATGCATCATACATTAGCCTGGGTAAGTAAATTCTCAGCAACGAGACCCTCGGCTCAGGTGCTCCCTACTTTGGCACACGTAGTTTGAGGAAGCCAATTCCTTGACAGGACCTTCGGCCTGGATGATGACTGTTGATACCCAATTTTTCCTCAAACTATTTTAAAATTTGCATGTATACCTTCAAAATCACTTTTTATCATAACTGGTATTTTTCCATGATTTTCCATATTTTTGTCTCAAGACACTTATTGAAACCTTCTAAAACTAAAAAGAGTCTACAGACTCTTTTAGTTTTCTCGGGCACCAAGGAAGGCTTGGGAAAAACCCGTGGATGACCGAGAATATACGAATATTTTTGTTAGATGGTTTCCCCTTACCGTCTTTTTTGTTAAAATGAATGCGGATGGGTGTCTGCTTTCTTTGAGAATTTGGATTGTACAATCAAGAATTTTATTAATTTTCTTTCCCAATTTATTCAGTACTTTATGTTCAATAATTTTTCATAAATTATGTTATAAATAATTTTAAAATATTTCCCAACTCAATACATCATTTTTAATCCTATTAGGATTTAATTATTTCATAAATTAGCCAATTTGGCATTATTTAATTATACTTACAGTAATTTTACAATTATAGCCTAATTGTACAGTTATGCCATAATAAATCACTAATTAGCCATTTTATAGTTTAATATTAGCTAATTACCTTAATTTTATTTATTTAGCCGCAATTTCATTTTTTTAAATATGATTATTAGCTATTTTTTATTAATTATTTATCTATTTTTAGTGAGTATTTAACAAGTAGCCATTTCAATTTCAGCCTAATTCAATTAAACCCAAACCCACCTGATTAAAATTAGCCCAAACACCCCCAAGCCCAATATTTAATCCACCCGACCCAATTCTTATTAAATCCTGGCCGTTGATCAATTTTGATCAACGACCCAGATCGATTGTTACCTAAATTAGATCATAATGACCTACCCCCTTCCCCTCATTTCACTCCTCTCACATTATCTCTCTATCTCTCTGATTCTCTCTAGAGACTTCTAGTCTCTTCTTCGCCGATGAAGATGGTTCGTCTCCTCCGGCCACTTCCCTCGCCGGAAACCATGGTCTCTCATCCTCTCTTGGCTACTACTTCACCCCGCGCCGGTCTAGTGACACCCTGAGGCCCTCAGATGAACCTGGAGCGGTTCAACTCCTCCCATGGTCCCTCATTCCATCTCCGGCCACCTCCGGCCTTCTGAGTAAGATCTATGACCCCTCCGGCCAAAGGCTGGTGAAACTTCAAGATTTCCTGATTTTCTCTCAGATCTATGATAGATCTATGTACACTTTAAGCTATTTTGTTGTTTTCTCAAAGGTTCTCTGATTTTTTAAAACGATTCTTCGTTTTCAACTAGGGTTTTGTGACCCCGTTTTTGAATAGCTTCTTCTATGGTTTCTCAGCGTTATCCTAGAATCCCTACTATGTTTTAGTGAATTGTTTAAGTTTTTCTCTTTATCTGACTCGTCGTGATGAAAACCCTGATTTTAGACCTAAACCCTAAAATTATTGATTTGCATGCGTGTTTGCATTTGTGTTTATGTTTCATTGGTCGTTACCCTATGTTGTTCGTCCTTGATTCTTCTTGCTTCCCTGTCTATATCACTGCTCACTCCATAACTCACATGGCCCCTAATTTCATATACTATGGTTTCTGATGTCTTGCTTAACATCCGTGTTATTTTATGTTAATTCTCTTATATTAGTAGTATGCTTGCTCGAATCCTTGATTCTATGCTATTTGTTACTCAATTATTTCCTGACTTATTGCTTTGCTTATAATGTGGTTATTCCGTTTATACACAGGGATCTCTATTCACTAGTGTTATTTGAATCTCTATTCACTAGTTGTTGCTTGAATCCCTAATTCGCTATGATTTGAAAGTCTTGCTAATCTCCTATGATATATTCTTACTGATTTCCAATCTCTAATCTATTTCTTACCGTGATTCGTTACTGTTGATTGATATTGCTTCATTAATTAATATTATCTGAACCTAGTCTCAATTGTCTGTTTGATTTGGTTTAAAATTGTCTTCTTATATGTCATGTGCATAGTAACTTTCCTTAATTATGTTTACCTACTAGCCGTTTGAGTTCAACCTTCAATTAAGGGATACCTAATGGCCTGTTATGACCACTATTTTACATTCTTTCCTTATTTGTCACTCACCGTTTGAATAATTCCCTTAATTCTAGAGATACTTGTACTGATTTTACAATTAATTGATTCCCTGAGTCCCATAATTATTGGGCAGTCTGATTTTTACCTTATCTTCACCTAGTTCCAAACTATATATATATATATATATATATATACTCTATCCATGCATTGACACAGACAGACACAAACTAATCTGTGCACTCTCTCACAACTAAACTTGCTCTCTCTCCCGCTTTTTCTATGCTGCTTGCTACTGATTTGAATTAGCCTCCTACAAGCCAAGCTAATTATTGTGCCTCCCTTAACTTCTGCTTTGGTATTACTATTTCTCCAATACTGGTATGTCCTAATTTATATTTTAGTCTTCAAACCAACATGTTTACATTGCTATCACAATTCTTGGTGATTCTCATCTATTTTTTACTTATTGTCCCGATTTCTAACATGTAACTAGGATTGCATGTTCTGCCTAGTATATCCAATTTCTGTTGTTTGGGAGCCTGCCTTTATGTGTTCAAAGTTTGTCTTCATGGAACTTTTTCATTTATGTTTGGTATATTAGTTTTGGTAGACTTTACTATGTTTGATCCTGCCTTGGTTACTTATATGCTTTACTATGTCCCCAATCCCCTAAATTCCTAAGAATTCCGGATTGTGTGCTACCTATTACTTGTTTGTCATCATGTGACCTATGTGTTCCCAACCCCTGCTACCCTTGTGTGAAATCCTGGTTGCTGAACTTTGTGTGGTACTAAACATGTTTTGGGTTTGGTCTTTGTTTGTTGATTATCCTTGCTCTCCTCAATCTGTTTTTCCTAAAAACTACTTTCCCCTAGTTTTACAAGAATGTTTCAAGTAACTTATTTTCCAAAACTGTTCTTGCTTGCTCTTTTTCCCAAAGTTGTTCCAAACTGTTTTAAAACTATTCTCTCAAACTCCTCAAACTATGAGCACTTTAACTATACTCATAGACACTAGGTTTTGCCCCTTTTGTGTGAGCATTGCTTAGGGACCTTAAACTCCCTATGAACTTTGACACACAAGAGCTGGCTCTTCTACACCGCACTTACTCCATCTTGGCTATGAGATCTGGGTGTGAGCACTGCCTGGGATCCTCTGAGATCCTTAAGGAACTCTGACACACCCGGATTATAAAAGGTTATGAAATAACAGTACATGGCATTGAAGACCTGGATACTTGGGCCTACTATGGAAGGCTCCATATAGTTAACTTCTTCTTTTGGTATTTTTATTATATAATTCATATTCAAAGGCTTGTGGTAATTTGTAAATACTATTCTGGGGCTGGATAGTGAAAATGGGTGGGGTATGCATGCTATAGTATAAGTATAGGTAGATATCATGTTTCTCTATGTTTATTTTTCCTATGTGCGCACTAGTGACCATGTCTAGGGATCAAGCATGCCATGCATTTTGTCACTTATGTTGATACATCTGCTTTTCTTTCAGCATAGCATCCTCACTTAGAAAATCATGTTCATAGGATCAGTAATAACAATGAAAAACTGCTATCATGTGATTCTGAAAACGTAATTAGAATAATTGTGTTAACAAATCTGCAATCATGATTTACCACACATAGAGATCCTGTTCTAGGAAAACAACGATTAAAATCTGTCACTTATGTTGTTCATGAAGCTGTGCAATAATGCAATAACCCTGTGGTACACCTAGAAATCCTGCTTAGGGTAACAATCCGCTACTAAATCAATCATTCTCATATTTGCTGCATCTTCTTAAATGTATGTTCAAAATACTATGATTTTATGCACTTAGAAAATCATGTCTAGGAATTCTGCATATAACCATTCTACATCTCTGTCTACGCATGTTAGATATCATGTTTGTAGGATCTCATTACATACTTAGTTTAAACACATGTCTGAAACAGTCCCATGTTCTAAATAAACTGTCAATCAGTCCTTTGTGCACATTTAGAATCACATGCTATTAGGATTGATAATCTGGAATCCTTAATAAATATGTACAACTGTTGCAGGTTATTTTACACCTAGGCAAGCCTTAGGTAATCAATTACGAGAAATAAAACCAGATCTATCTTTGGGATCATGTTTAATTACCAACATGCTAAAACCAGTAGGCAAATTGATTAGGACCCTTTTTCTGAGTAATAAAACAGGTCTACATATCTGTTTATATTCTAAACTCACTTAGACACCATGTTTTAGGATCCTGAACTTAAATATTGCCCTTAACTGTGTTTGAGTCGTGCTGTCTAATTGTTTTACTTGCGGAGGTAAACTTGAAGCCTTTACTTGCTTTTTCTATGTTCCCATTAACTGCAGTCCTATATGCTTTTGTCTGTCGCCCTAGAATTTTACCTTTAAAACCTGAAGGTCTGCCTAGTACCTCCCTTTTAGGATAGTAGTCCTAACCTCCTCCAGGACTAATAGGAAGGGGCGGGTAACAACACGCAATAGAGTTCGTGACCAACACGCGCTTTAGTTACCTTCACGGGGTGGGAAAGGGTAGAATATGGACATGATGACCGATGCGTTAATACCACGTGTAGCCCCTCTTTGAGGAGTGTCATACCGGATATTGCATTAATGTGATCCATATTATCACAAACCTAGGATATCCTTTACTTTACATGTTTAGACTGTAACTATTTTTCAAAACTTAGCTCTTCTCTATTTATTTCAAACACCTTGTATGCTTAAGGACTTAAACCTCCTCTTATTTGAGCCTTTATTTGTTTGTTTGCTAAATCGTACAAATTCACAAAAGCTATTTGGCCGGGAACCACACTTGTGGATTCTGAGGGGTGCCTAACACCTTCCCCTTAGGATAATTTCAAGTCCTTACCCTATCTCTGGTTAACAACGTAGTTGTAAATGAACCCCTTAGATGCCCTAACGTACCTTTAAAACCGTTAGGTGGAGACTCTAAAAAACGCAAACCCCTTCCCAAAAGGAAAGAGTTGTGTCAACCCAAATGTCCTGAACCCGATCTCCGTGAGGAAAAGGGGGGGGGGGGCGACAGCATGGCGACTCTGCTGGGGATTATAGGATTTTACCATTTCTAATCACTTTGTGAATTTGTACCTTTTCTTTGTTTAATATTTGCACCCTTCCCTCTCCCCTTTACGTGCAATTAACAGTTTATTTTCTTTCAAGTATTTACTCTTCCCCAAAACGAAACTGACATGTTTACTTTTTTTTCCTTTGTAACCACTTTAAATTATAACTGTTGTATTTACCGCTTTCTTAAAACGTGCAAATACATGACAACCTTCTTTTAACGCTTATTATTGCATAACCATGCTCGACATTCATACTGCACTCATTCCAAACAAATACTATAGCAACACTTGATGAGTGGTTGCGCTCTTCCTATATTATTACCCCCTAAATTCGAAAAGGCTTATTTGCAGTAAAACTAGTCGATCAGCGGTGCATTCGACGGTTCCGTGCCTTCCCCCTTGAGTTATCCTCTCAAGGGTACCAGTCTAAAACCCCATAGAAATCTTACTCTGTTGTATTGTTGCATGCATCATGGTCAAACCTAGCCAAGCTAAAGTGTTGTCCGCACGATAGCTTTTAAGATAGCCTTATCCAAAAGTCCATCGGGTTTCCCTAAACCCAAAACGAACATCATCACGTTCTGTGCATTCCTTTGGAGAACTAAATGCTTCATGCTAATTATTGATATTAAATAGTCGAGTCGGGTGAGGGTAAGGGCCTAACCTTATTTGCCTTGCAGAAACATGAGGCACGAAGTCCCCAGATACGGCATGGTCTCTAATATCCACCCAAGACGGTTGAGTTGGTGGGAAGATCTACACTCCAGTGACAAAACTCTCGTCAGAAAATACTTGGGTAACCTACCATCTCTCCTAGAAATCCAGCCTAACAAAATGATAATAGAGGCTGCTACCTGATTCTAGGATTGCGAAAGGTCCGTGTTCTGCTTTGGGGACATTGAAATGACGCCTTTGCTGGAGGAAATAGGAGGACTGGCTGGCCTAGTGTGGGAAACCCCGGGGTTGTTGATGCCTGAGAACCGCACATGCAAAGGTTTCCTCAAGATGATGGGTCTGAAGAAGAATGCAGAACTGGTATGCTTGAAGGAATCATACATACCTTTTGATTATTTGTACGAGAGGTACGGCCATATCAAATCATACCGTACCTACCATGACGAGTTTTCTATCACCTCCCTGGGACACATCCATCGTAGAGTGTTCGTCTTCATGTTCTGCTTTTTGGGTTTGATCGTGTTTCCAATGAAGAAGGAGAGAACTCACACTAGACTGACCATGGTGACTAAGACGCTAATGGAAGGGATTGGTGAGCAATACTTCAGCATTGTGCGTATGATCATTGCGGACATATATCGGGCCTTGGAGAAGTGTCAACAAGGAGCAAGACATTTCGAAGGTTGCAATCTATTACTTCAACTTTGGCTCATAGAACACCTCCAACGAGGTGAATACCGACAAGACATTCATCGAAGGATTTGGGATGACCACATCACTTTCCATCACCCGACGCGAATGAATTACATCCCCGACATGTTCTCTCAGCCTGAGAATGCCGAAGGATGGGTCGAGCTCTTTGATAATCTGATCGAAAAATAGGTTCAATAGATGTTCGAGTGGTTTTCGACAGAGGAGTTCATTGTCCGATCCCGAGATGCACCGTTTCTGATACTGATCGGTTTAAGGGGGACATACCCTTACGTCCCTCTTCGAGTTATGAGGCAAGTGGGTAGGAAGCAAGTCATACCGAGGGTCGACAAAATGAGCCATCTTCGAGCAGACTTCCAAAATGATGACAGTCCTCACAAGTGCCAAGCCCAGCACCTGTGGCACTGCAATATTATATTTGAGAAGGACACCATCGAGCCAGACAGGTATCATGCCGGTTGTACCCCTTTCTATCCCGGTTGGTTAGAGGATAATCAAGGTGATCAGAGAAAGCCAGGGTACATCCGAGGTCACAGGGTTATAGATGAAAAGGCTGAATCGCAAGTCAAGTTCAACCAGCTGCGCAAAAGGATCTGTGAATATGAGGATGAGCACTACGAAATACATGAGTCTAACAAGAAGCTGATCGAGGAGTGGAAAGACATGGATATCAGCACCAACAAGAGGTTGGGATACTTAGAACGAGGTATAGTCGAGCTGGAGGAGAAATTCATCAAAAGGGTCGAAGACTGCCAAAGGGCTGAGGGAACTGAAGGAGGATATCTAGCCAGAACATACCCGTTGCTGGGATTTCGCGAGCTGGAAAAGTTGTTCGAGGGAAGCAGGAATTTCGAGTCTGGGGAAGGTCCTTCTAGGACCAAATAGATAGGAATGTCTTTGTTTTCTCTGTCAATGTAATAAGGCCAATGGCCATTAGTGACTTTTATTTTTTGTTTATTTAGTGTCGTTTTGGGATTTGTCTATTTTCTTATCAATAAAATGAGGCATTTAGCATTTTATGTTCTCCAAATCAACTTGTCGCTAGGCCTACCTCGGGCATAAAGAGGTTCCCAAATTAGGACACGTTTTACATTCCCGCACTATGTGTTTAAATACTGCAATGTTCTTCATAATCCTCACTGACTTGGCTACCTTTTGTTTTTATTTCTTTTCTTTATTATTCCCCTCCCCAAAGGTTAGTTCGTGCACTCTAGCATCATCATCTTATCTCACAAGATCCAGGGGCCCACCCACTCCTCCTCCTAGTCCTCCCAAAGGCAAGAACCTCCAAGGGATCTCCAAACCCATAAAGCTCAAGAAACATGGTACTACCTTCGGTTTGGGATATGAATACACCTGGGAAGAATTCAATAACTGGCCGCCACCTTGGTGCGGTCCTTACTACCCTTTGGAGCAGCTAGTACCACATCTGGAGCAGACCTTCTAACATGCCGACATTATTTATGGATCAAACGAAGAAGAAGCACTCGCAGCAATGAAAAACTTGTTTCTGGAGGACGGTGATATGGACTGCTGCGTTATTCTCGAGGAGGAGGGGGAGGCAGGCCCTTCCATACAGGCTGTGAGCAGAGGGACATACCTCAAGAATTGGACTATCAGGACAACAAAAGCTCGACGAGCCTCGGGGTAGCAAGGCTAAAACAAGCATTATCCATTGTTTTTCTTCACAAAATGATTTCCTTTTTCGCATTTTTCTGCAACAAGATCTTCAAATGCTCAAAACAATTATTCAATTTATCAAAAGCATTTTCAACTTTTCTTATGGATCAATATTTATTGCTATCATTTTTCTCTCATTACTTCACTTATACAGCATTACTATTACCCGTCTTGATGAACCAATGACTGTGACATGTAATGAGACAACGCAACAAACAGACATTGATTCAGAAGAAGATAGCATACCCGAAGAGATTGTCAAAGAAGTTGAGAATTTTGAGAACAGACCTAAGTCCAACCTGGACGAGACTGAAGTTAGCAACCTGGGAGATTCGGAAAATGTCAAGGAGACTTGCATCAGCATTCATTTGTCTCCGTCAGAAAAGAAAGAATACACATAGTTTCTGAAAGAGTATGAGGACATATTCGCCTGGTCGTATGATGATATGACTGGTCTAAGTACATCTATTGTGTCTCACAAATTGCCAACCAATCCAATGTGTACACCGGTAAAGCAAAAGCTCAGAAAGTTCAAACCCGACATGAGTTTGAAAATCAAGGAAGAAGTTACCAAGCATATCAACGCCAAGGTTCTCAGAGTAGTTGAGTACCCGACATGGTTAGCTAACATCGTGCCAGTACCAAAGAAAGATGGGAAGGTCAGAGTCTGTGTCAACTACCGGGATCTCAACCAGGCCAGTCCAAAAGAAGACTTCCCTTTGCCAAAAATACACATCCTGATTGACAATTGCGCCAAGCATGAACTACAATCATTCATGGATTGCTTCGCTGGTTATCATCAGATTTGGATGGATGAGAAGATGCTGAGAAAATGGCTTTCATTACGCCGTGGGGAGTATACTGTTATAAGATGATGTCGTGCGGCCTGAAGAATGCAAGGGCCACCTATATGAGGGCTATGACCACCATCTTCCACAACATGATTCACAAGGAGATCGAGGTATACGTGGATGATGTTATTATCAAGTCTAGGAGATCCACTGACGACATAGAATATTTGAGGAAGTTCTTCAATAGATTGCGGAAATACAACCTGAAGCTGAACCCCGCGAAGTATGCATTCGGGGTTCCTGCTGGGAAGTTGCTGGGATTTATTGTGAGCCACCGGGAAATAGAATTGGATCCATCAAAAGTCAAGGCCATTCAAGAACTACCGCCACCAAGGAACAAGAAAGATGTGATGAGTTTCTTGGGGAGGCTTAATTACATCAGTCGGTTTATCGCACAATCTACAGTTATCTGTGAGCCGATCTTCAAGATGCTGAAGAAGGACGCTGCAACCAAATGGACTGATGAGTGCCAAAAGGCTTTCGATAGAATTAAGGAATACCTGTCAACCCCGCCAATCGTGGTGCCACCTGAGCCAGGTAGACCTCTGTTACTCTACCTTGCCGTATTAGATGGAGCCTTCGGTTGCGTTTTGGGGCAGCATGATGAAACGGGGAGAAAAGGGAAGGAAATTTACTATCTCAGCAAGAAGTTCACTCCGTACGAGGCCCGGTATTCTCTACTAGAACCCACCTATTGTGCTTTGACTTGGGTCTCTCAAAAGCTAAGGCACTATTTCTGTGCCTACACCACATATCTCATATCAAGGATGGATCCTTTGAAGTACATCTTTCAGAAGCCCATGCCCACTGGCAAGCTAGACAAGTGGAAAATCCTGCTGAGTGAGTTCGACATTATCTATGTGACTCAAAAAGCGGTCAAGGGACAGGCACTGGCAGACCACCTCGCTGAGAACCCTGTGGATGGGGAATACGAACCTTTGAAAACGTATTTCCTTGATGAAGAGGTATCATTCATAGGAGATGATATTGCAGAATCCTATGACGATTGGAGAATGTTCTTCGATGGAGCAGCAGATTTCAAGGGAGTTGGCATTGGAGCAGTCTTGATATCAGAAACCGGCCAGCATTATCCGGTGTCTACCAAACTCAGGTTCCCTTGCACCACCAATATGGCAGAGTATGAAGCCTGCATCTTAGGGCTCAACATGGCCATTGACATGAACATCCAGGAGTTGTTAGTGATCGGTGACTCAGATTTGCTAGTACATCAGGTACAAGGAGAGTGGGCAACCAAGAATTCCAAGATATTACCGTATCTTCATTACGTACAGGAGTTAAGAAAGAGGTTCACAAAGATAGAATTTCGGCATGTCACCAGAATACAGAATGAGTTCGCCGAAGCATTGGCTACTTTGTCCTCAATGATCCACCATCCGGACAAGAATTTCATTGACCATATCCCCGTAAAGATCCAGAATCAGCTAGTTTATTGTGCCCATGTCGAAGAAGAAGCAGACAGAGATCCTTGGTTTCATGACATCAAGGAATATTTGGAAAAAAGAGATTACCCAGATCTTGCGAATCCCACTCAGAAACGCACACTTCGAAGACTATCCAACAATTTCTTTCACAACGGAGGGATCTTGTACAGGAGAACTCCTAATTTGGGGCTATTAAGGTGTGTTGATGCAAAGGAAGCATCAAAACTACTAGAGGAAATTCATGATGGGACCTGTGGCCCACATATGAACGGTTTTGTTCTGGCAAAGAAGATACTCCGAGCTGGTTACTTTTGGATGACTATGGAAACAGACTACATCCAGTATGTTCGAAAATGCCACCACTGTCAGATACACGGAGACATGATAAAGGTACCTCCAAATGAGCTCAATGTAACAAGCTCACCATGGTCGTTCGCCGCCTGGGGCATGGACGTTATTGGACCAATCGAGCATGCCGCCTCCAACGGACATAGGTTCATTCTGGTAGCCATTGATTACTTCACTAAATGGGTCGAGGCAACCTCCTACAAAGCAGTAACTAAGAAAGTCGTGGCAGATTTTGTCCGCGACCGCATTATTTGTCGGTTTGGAGTTCCAGAATCAATCATCACCGACAATGGTTCCAATCTCAATAGTGACTTGATGAAAGCCATGTGTGAAACCTTCAAGATCAAACACAAGAATTCCACAGACCTCAAATGAATGGAGCTGTAGAAGCTGCCAACTAAAATATCAAGAAGATATTAAGGAAAATGATAGAAAAGCACAAGCAGTGGCATGAGAAGTTATCATTTTTCTTATTGGGATACTGCACCACAGTCCGCACATCAACAGGGGCAACTCCCTATATGCTAGTTTATGGTACAGAAGCTGTTATTCCCGCTGAAGTTGAGATTCCATCTCTAAGAATTATAAAAGAAGTCGAGCTCAGCGACGCAAAATGGGTAAAGAACCGTGAAGAGCAATTAGCCCTCCTAGATGGTCAACTCTATCAGAACAGAATGACCATAGCCTTCAACAAGAAGGTCAAGCCAAGACAGTTCACACCAGGGCAGCTGGTGTTAAAGAAAATCTTCCCACATCAGGACGAAGCTAAAGGAAAGTTCTCTCCCAATTGGCAAGGCCCATACTTGGTTCACCGAGTGCTGACATGAGGAGCACTTATACTTGCAGAAATGGACGGAGAGGTTTGGCCGAAACCAATCAATTCAGATGCAGTCAAGTGTTATTACGTGTAACCCTTTACGCTTCTATCAATGTTGTAAATTGAACTACGCCTGAACTGATTCCCGTTTAATAGGGGATACGTAGGCAACCCTATGGGTTCGGTCACAATTCAATAAAAATTCTATTTTCCCCCGCAATTTGAAACTGGGGCAGAATTTTGAGGAGGACCCTCAAAATTCTGAAGCAAGTTCAGCCGATCGCCGCATGAGCAATAGTCAGAAGCATCCATCCGTCAAACCGGGGCAAGATTTTGAGGAGGATCCTCAAAATTCCGTAGCAAGAGAGGTTGCAATGTCCCGAACAGTATCGGGGTCGTCAGTTCATCTAAAAATACTTTAGATTATATGTTTATGTTATTTTACAAAATCATGCATACTTATTCTTGAAACAACTTGTTTAGAAAATGCCACCCCTAATGATGCAGACTGTATCATCAGATCAAGCCGAACGAGTTAAGTAAATCCAGCAGGGATACGAACTAACCTTTCCCTTTTACAAAACTCACGATTTTTCTGTGGATGCAGGCACAAAGAACAAACACGCAGAGAAGTCTCAAACTTCATCACAATCGCAAAGGCCAAAGTTCGATGTCCACACAAAAGGACAAGCATGTTCAAGATCACAATCCTCAAAACCATCACACTAACCGTCATCTATTATCAATAATGCCCCGCAGTCACAATACCCTCAATAATCGCAATGTCGCTATCTATCACCAGCTAAGAATTCCCACCGTTATTTATTTTCTTGCATACGTCTACCATTCTACCTTCCGAGACTAAGCACTGTTTCCATCTGCGCATCTTTGCATAAGGCTACCATTCTGCCTTCCGAGACTAAGCATTGTCTCCATCTGCATTATCTTTGCATAAGGATACCATTCTGCCTTCTGAGGTTAAGCTCTACCTTCGCCTGCATTTGCATCTTCGTATAAGGCTACCATTCTGCCTTCCGAGACTAAGCATTGTCTCCATCTGCATTATCTTTACATAAGGCTACTTTTCTGCCTTCCGAGGCTAAGCTCTGCCTCCAATTTACTTTCCGAGACCACTGCTCTATCAAGCATTATTCATTTCGCTTTCATTTCGGGCTAAGCTCTGCCCCTTTAATTCGCAAGACTAAGCTTTGTCTTGTTAGCATCATACTATTGCATCTTCATGGGTTGAAATATCGCAAACCTATCCAAAGGCGTCATCGTTCGGAGGCACCATCTTCATAACCCGAGAACACCATGTCATGGCCTAAGGATCTCTTTTATCATCTTGCATATCATTATTCAAAGGCGTCATGGTTTGGAGGCACCATCCTTATGGACCGAGAACATCATTTTCATGGCCTGCGAATCCTGCATCAAGCAATTCATGGCCCAGGACGTCATGGTCTGAGAACGTCATCCTTAACCGTCCGAAGACATCATTCATGGTCCGATGGGAACTTGCATCATGTTTAAATTACGCACAATATATACTTGTATTGTTTATTTGCAGGTAATCCGGCAATCAACGGCCATCCCGGCAGAAGCGGACCCGCTCCAGTTCTCCTAACCATCCCTGTAAGTCGCTTGTTCACCTAACCCTATACGTTGCGTCCGTCCTTGTAAAACTTCATCAATATACTTCGCCAATGACTCTTGAACTACATACGACCTGATTCCTGTAAAACCAGGGATATGTAGGCAACTCAGAAAACTAGAGTGCGGCCTAAATTCCTTCAAACCATTTCACTCGGTCAAAATTGGCCATCATATCTTTACCCGACAACTCTTTCATCCTTCTCGGGTAAAGAGGGGCAGCTGTTGATATCCAATTTTTCCTCAAACTATTTTAAAATTTGCATATATACATTCAAAATCACTTTTTTATAATAACTGGTATTTTTCCATGATTTTCCATATTTTTATTAATTTTCTTTCCCAATTTATTCAGTACTTTATGTTCAATAATTATTCATAAATTATGTTATAAATAATTTCAAAATATTTCCCAACTCAATACATCATTTTTAATCCTATTAGGATTTAATTATTTCATAAATTAGCCAATTTGGCATTATTTAATTATAATACAATTATAGCCTAATTGTACAGTTATACCATAATAAATCACTAATTAGCCATTTTATAGTTTAATATTAGCTAATTACCTTAATTTTATTTATTTAGCCGCAATTTCATTTTTTAAAATATGATTATTAGCTATTTTTTATTAATTATTTATCTATTTTTAGTGAGTATTTAACAAGTAGCCATTTCAATTTCAGCCTAATTCAATTAAACCCAAACCCACCTAATTAAAATTAGCCCAAACACCCCCAGGCCCAATACTTAATCCGCCCGACCCAATTCTTATTAAATCCTGGTCATTGATCAATTTTGATCAACGACCCAGATCGATTGTTACCTAAATTAGATCCTAATGACCTACCCCCCTTCCCCTCATTTCACTCCTCTCACATTATCTCTCTATCTCTCTGTTTCTCTCTAGAGACTTCCAGTCTCTTCTTCGCCGATGAAGATGGTTCGTCTCCTCCGGCCACTTCCCTCGCCGGAAACCATGGTCTCTCATCCTCTCTTGGCTACTACTTCACCCTGCGTCGGTCTGGTGACACCCTGAGGCCCTCATATGAACCTGGAGCGGTTCAACTCCTCCCATGGTCCCTCATGCCATCTCCGGCCACCTCCGGCCTTTTGAGTAAGATCTATGACCCCTCCGGCCAAAGGCTGGTGAAACTTCAAGATTTCCTGATTTTCTCTCAGATCTATGATAGATCTATGTACACTTTAACCTATTTTGTTGTTTTCTCAAAGGTTCTCTGATTTTCTAAAACGATTCTTCGTTTTCAACTAGGGTTTTGTGACCCCGTTTTTTAATAACTTCTTCTATGGTTTTTCAGCATTATCCTAGAATCCCTACTATGTTTTAGTGATTTGTTTTAGTTTTTCTCTTTATCTGACTCGTCGTGATGAAAACCCTGATTTTAGACCTAAACCCTAAAACTATTGATTTGCATACGTGTTTGCATATTTGTTTATGTTTCATTGGTCTTTACCCTATGTTGTTTGTCCTTGATTCTTCTTGCTTCCCTGTCTATCTCACTGCTCACTCCATAACTCACATGGCCCCTAATTTCATATACTAGGGTTTCTGATGTCTTGCTTAACATCCGTGTTATTTCATGTCAATTCTCTTCAATTAGTAGTATGCTTGCTCGAATCCTTGATTCTATGCTATTTGTTACTCAATTATTTCCTGACTTATTGCTTTTCTTATAATGTGGTTATTCCGTTTCTACACAGGGATCTCTATTCACTAGTGTTATTTGAATCTCTATTCACTAGTTGTTGCTTGAATCCCTGATTCACTATGATTTGAAAGTCGTGTTGATCTCCTATGATATATTCTTACTGATTTCCAATCTCTAATCTATTTCTTACTGTGATTCGTTACTGTTGATTGACATTGCTTCCTTAATTAATATTTTCTGAACCTAGTCTCAATTGTCTGCTTGATTTGGTTTAAAATTGTCTTCTTATATGTCATGTGCAGAGTAACTTTCCTTAATTATGTTTACCTACTAGCCGTTTGAGTTCAACCTTCAATTAAGGGATACCTAATGGCCTGTTATGAACACTATTTTACATTCTTTCCTTATTTGTCACTCACCGTTTGAATAATTCCCTTAATTCTAGGGATACTTTTACTGATTTTACAATTAATTGATTCTCTGAGTCCCATAATTACTGGGCAGTCTGATTTTTACCTTATTTTCACCTAGTTCCAAACTATATATATATACTCTATCCATGCATTGACACAGACAGACACAAACTAATCTGTGCACTCTCTCACAACTACACTTGCTCTCTCTTCCGCTTTTTCTGTGCTACTTGCTACTGATTTGAATTAGCCTCCTACAAGCCAAGGCTAATTATTGTTCCTCCCTTAACTCCTGCTTTGATATTACTATTTCTCCAATACTGGTATGTCCTAATTTATATTTTAGTCTTCAAACCAACATGTTTACATTGTTGTCACAATTCTTGGTGATTCTCATCTATTTTTTACTTATTGTCCTGATTTCTAACATGTAACTAGGATTGCATTGTCTGCCTAGTATATCCAGTTTCCTTTGTTTGGCAGCCTGCCTTTATGTGTTCAAAGTCTGTCTTCATGGAACTTTTCCACTTATGTTTGGTATATTAGTTTTTGTAGACTTTACTGTTTTTGATCCTGCCTTGGTTACTTATATGCTTTACTATGTCCCCAATCCCCTAAATCCCTAAGAATTCCGGATTGTGTTACCTATTACTTGTTTGTCATCATGTGACCTATGTGTTCCCAATCCCTGCTACCCTTGTGTGAAAGCCTGGTTGCTGAACCTGACTTGGTTCTTTGTGTGGTACTAAACATGTTTTGGGTTTGGTCTTTGTTTGCTGATTATCCCTGCTCTCCTCAATCTGTTTTTCCTAAAAACTACTTTCCCCTAGTTTTACAAGAATGTTTCAAGTAATTTCTTTTCCAGAACTGTTCTTGCTTGCTCTTTTTCCCAAAGTTGTTCCAAACTGTTTTAAAACTATTCTCTGAAACTCCTCAAACTATGAGCACTTTAACTATACTCTTAGACACTAGGTTCTGCCCCTTTTGTGTGAGCATTGCTTAGGGACCCTTGAACTCCCTCTGAAATTTGACACACAAGAGTTGGCTCTTCCACACTGCACTTATTCCATCTTGTCTATGAGATCTGGGTGTGAGCACTGCCTGGGATCCTCTGAGATCCTTAGGGAACTCTAACACACCCGGATTATGAAAGGTTATGAAATAACAGTACATGGCATTGAGGACCTGGATACTTGGGCCTACTATGGAAGGCTCCCTATAGTTAACTTCTTCTTTTGGTATTTTTATTATATAATTCATATTCAAAGGCTTGTAATAATTTGTAAATACTATTATGGGGCTGGATAGTGAAAATGGGTGGGGTATGCATGCTATAGTATAAGTATGGGTAGATATCATGTTTCTCTAGGTTTATTTTTCCTATGTGCGCACTAGTGACCATGTCTAGGGATCAAGCATGCCATGCATTTTGTCACTTATGTTGATACATCTGCTTTTCTTTCAGCATATCATCTTCACTTAGAAATTCCTATTCATAGGATCAGTAATAACATTGAAAAACTGCTATCATGTGATTCTGAAAACGTAATTAGAATAATTGTGTTAACAAATCTACAATCATGATTTACCACACATAGAGATCATGTTCTAGGAAAACAACGTTTAAAATCTGTCACTTATGATGTTCCTAAAGCTGTGCAATAATGCAATAACCCTGTGGTACACCTAGAAATCCTGCTTAGGGTAACAATCCGCTACTAAATCAGTCATTCTCATATTTGCTGCCTCTTCTGAAAAGTATGTTCAAAATACTGTGATTTTATGCACTTAGAAAATCCTGTCTAGGAATTCTGCATATAACCATTCTGCATCTCTGTCTACCAATGTTAGATATCATGTTTGTAGGATCTCATTACATACTTAGTTTAAACACGTCTGAAACAGTCCCATGTTTTGAATAAACTGTCAATCAGTCCTTTGCGCACATTTAGAATCACATGCTATTAGGATTGATAATCTGGAATCCTTAACAAGTCTGTACAACTGTTGCAGGTTATTTTACACCTAGGCAAGCCTTAGGTAATCAATTGCGAGATATAAAACCAGATCTATCTTTGGGATCATGTTTAATTACCAGCATGCTAAAACCAGTAGGCAAATTGATTAGGACCCTTCTTCTGAGTAATAAAACAGGTCTACATATCTATTTATATTCTAAACTCACTTAGACACCATGTTTTAGGATCCTGATCTTAAATACTGCCCTTAACTGTGTTTGAGTCGTGCTGTCTAATTGTTTTACTTGCGGAGGTAAACTTTAAGCCTTTACTTGCTTTTTCTATGTTCCCATTAACTATAGTCCTATATGCTTTTGTCTGTCGCCCTAGAATTGTACCTTTAAAACCTGAAGGTCTGCCTAGTACCTCCCTTTTAGGATAGTAGTCCTAACCTCCTCCAGGACTAATAGGAAGGGGCGGGTAACAACACGCAATAGAGTTCGTGACCAACACGCGCTTTAGTTACCTTCACGGGGTGGGAAAGGGTAGAATATGGACATGATGACCGATGCGTTAATACCACGTGTATCCCCTCTTTGAGGAGTGTCATACCGGATATTGCATTGATGTGATCCATATTATCACAAACCTAGGATATCCTTTACTTTACATGTTTAGACTGTAACTATTTTTCAAAACTTAGCTCTTCTCTATTTATTTCAAACACCTTGTATGCTTAAGGACTTAAACCTCCTCTTATTTGAGCCTTTATTTGTTTGTTTGCTAAATCGTACAAATTCACAAAAGCTATTTGGCCGGGAACCACACTTGTGGATCCTGAGGGGTGCCTAACACCTTCCCCTTATGATAATTTCAAGCCCTTACCCTATCTCTGGTTAACAACGTAGTTGTAAATGAACCCTTAGGTGCCCTAACACTCCTTTAAAACCGTTAGGTGGCGACTCTCAAAAACGCAAACCCCTTCCCAAAAGCAAAGAGTTGTCTCAACCCAAATGTCCTGAACTTGATATCCGCGAGGAAAAAGGGGGCGCGACAATGACCTGTCTCAGAATAGAGGATGCTCCCAAAAATCTTTTGTTTCTGAAACTTCTTCTTGTGACTTTTTAAGTCTAAATCTTGTTTGAAAGTGATCTATCAATATTCATTAGTGTATATATCGCATAAGAATGAAATAAAAGTACTCAAAGTGATTTTAGAAGTTCTCTCTAACTCTTGAAACTTTAACATGTAAGATCATGTAATAAAGAATAAATATATGAAAAATAGACGCTTATAGTTCTCGAGTAAAATACATATTTTAACAAGAATATACTTACACTCTGTTTGGATCACTGTTCACCGTCGTCTTATAATGTATCGTATTGTACTGTACTGTATTGTATTGTACCGTATTATTTTATGAATACAATGTTTGGATAGATTGTATTATTTTATTGTTGTTTGGTTTGACTGTATCGTACTGTACTATAACTGATAAGTTTACTAAAATACCCTCAATAGTTCTAAATATTTAATTTATCAAGAATTACACATAAAAATTATTTAAGAAAGCCTCTTTCTGCTAATTTATCACTAATTATTTCTTATATATAAATTAAGTAATTAAATGCATGCAAATTCTATCAAAATTAGTTGAATTAGTTAATAATATTAAAAATAATAGTAAGTACACTATATTCATAATTAGATCATAATAATAATAAAAATTAAAAAAAATGTTAAGTAGACTCCATTCAGACAAAAGTAAAACAAAACCTTTACCTGAAGAGTATGGAAAAGCGGCAGAAGAACAAAACGAGTTTTTCACCTATGTAGGTTACTATATAGGTTCTATTTGGGATGTTGTCTTTGATAATTAATATAGGTTATTAGACTTCACGTAGAATTCTATTATAGAATTATATGAGAAAGAGACTTTTCTATTATTTAAAATAAAAAAAGACAAAGGGAAAAATAGAATTATAAAGTAATAAGTAAGAGCATAATTAGAAAGAAAAATAGGAAACCATCCCACCATACCAAATCGGCTGTTTCATAAAATGGGACGTTTCATTGTTCTAGAACAATGGATTTAACAATACAATACAACCAATTTTAACTAAACAACCAAAATAAACATTGTTTTGGAAAACAATACAATACGATACAATGGGTAAGAACCATCCAAACAAGTTATTAGTCAACATTAACTTGCTCGTTCCAATTAAGCATATGTTGACTCGTTAAATCATTTCATCAAACACTTTGTGGGTATAATTTTGTGAGTAGAACCACTTTAGTAAAGGGATATATTCACTCACCTCAAAACTCCTCGAGCCAATACGTAGGCTCCGATCCAATTTATACCCGTCAAATCGATTCTACAACAATCAGTGTATCTTAATTAATTTAAATGTTTCACACCTAAACATTGAACTTACTGTTGTACAAATAAAGAAGGGAATTAACTATCCAATTCTTATACTGTAAGATAATTGAGAATAGGGAATTGTTATACCCGAGTTCAAGAACTAGTAATTTGTAAAGAAACCTAGAATTTTCCGTTGCATGCGTGAGTATTTTGCTGGGACGTGCTTCTGTTTTTTGTTTTGACTTACCTAATCATTAATGATACCCACTGATCACGCCCAACTATGCCTTATAAAAAGAACTAAGTGGACGTTGCAAATATAATCTGAGTATTATGCCCAGAGTCGAATCCCACAGGGAATTAACCTATCAATTATCGTTATTAGACTCACTCGATTCTTCGTAATCAACTTCCAAAATATTATGAATAACAGTTGTTGGTGTTTTTACTAAGACTGAATGAAAGTAATTAAACTAGCAGATAACTATTGCTAAGTTGTAAACAAATGCGAGAAGGATCTAAGGTTATGGTTTCCCCTACTGATGGACTCACTTCTTTTATATTTCATATAGTTTGTCCTAACCGTCTCTATCAATCATGAGCACTATTGCTACCGTAGATCTCTTCCGAGTAATTACGATAATTTATTAAACGCACTCTCCTGAGTTACGCTAGCTAGATTTTATTATAGCTCACTTTAGATTGCACCCAAGGTATCGTTATCCCTAATCTAACCTTTAAACCCTTGGTTATGGATCCCTCATGTACTTTGGGAGTGGTGTTGTTCAACATCTACCTAAATATGCACTCTCTCCCGAGTAGATACACACTAAATAGGCTCAGCTAATTGGGGGCCCTTCAATCAACTACAATATGAACTTAGTTGAACAAATAGAGATTAAAACCAAGCAAACTATATTAATATAAGAAGATGTTCATCCTCAACAGGGTTCACCAAAACCTTAGACTAAATAACTTAGCTAGTCATAATTGTACTGAAAATAGCCATAGAAGAATTCATCAACAATGATAAAAATACAAGGAAGAGAGATGAGCTTTGATGCCCAATTGCCCTCCTTGCCTCTTGCCTTTGTTTTCCTTGAACAAGACTCTAAACCTTGATAATCCTCTCTTTTGGGCGAGCTGAACCTTATATAGGTTAGGTAGAATTTTCCCAAGCTTCCAATTTTACCCCTGAAAATAACATGTGCGAACTGGACTAGCGCGGCCGCGCTAATGGGCAAGTGTTCTGTCTTGGATTGCTTGGCTAGCGCGGTTGCGCTAAGACCGCGCTAATGGGGTTTCATTATGCCTCTAGGACCTGGACTAGCGCGGCCGTGCTAATGGACTAGTAGTTTGCCTCATCAATTTTTCTTCCTTCTTTTCACACGCTAAAAACTCCGAGGGCCCTTTATTCTTTAATTTGGCTCCAAACACCATACTAGGTCCTCATACGCACACTTTGCTCCTTCGAAACATAAAATCCACAATTAGAGCCATTTTACCATTATTTACCATTCCTAAGATAGTGAAGCATCATCAAGCTGGGGTATAAATATGCGCTAAACTACGTGAATCTAGCCTATTATCAACACCCCACACTTAAATTATTGCTAGTCCTCGAGAAATCCACCATACTCCACAGAGGTCTTCTCATTAAGAATTTTCCTAACGTGTCACACCATGAACATACCACAAGGGTTGTGTCTAGCAATGTAACATTTATGCCTCAAGAGTCGACTCTTATGTGCCATGCAATATTCTTACTTCCTCAATTTACTCTACACAGATGTCAAGATTTACCTTTTCGTCGTGAATCAAGTGCCCTCACATCACACAGGAGAGTGGTTCCACAAAATTAACATTCCGAACAATTAGGAACTCAAATAGAAAGAATTCACTCACTCTCCGAAAGAACATTCATATTCCACAAAGATGCACTATAGGCTTGCCCGTAGTGTACTACTCTACTAATCGAGCCCATTCAGTCTAAGATCAATTAGGACTTCATTTGGTTGTAATGTAGGCTAAGGGACGGGTAGGATATATTTTGATATAGTGACTAACCTCCCTAAGCACTTTTAATACAATTACTTTCGTTTTCAGCTCGTACTTATGCCAGGCCAAACATTCCACCCCACTTTTCTTTAGATTACCCCCAAACTCCCTTAGGTACAATTTTATTGAATCACCACTTATTAAGGAATGCATTTATTCATTGTCCTTTCTCTTTTTTTTTCTTTTCAAGTGGCGCTTATTCTTTCATTTTTCACACTTTTGCACCTTTCCTTCTATTTCTTTGATTCCACTCAAAAACCAAACCACCACCCCCACACTTTGACTTCTATATATTCTCTATCAATTCAAGTACTCATGGGAGGTAAAGAGTTCAAACAGACGGGCCATTCAAACAATTGGGTAAGGTTTGTAATGTGGCTGCCGAAGAAACAGGCTTATAGGCTCATAAGGGTTAACTATGGTAATTTATAATCAGGTGGGTACACTTTATAACTGTCTTAACAAAGAACTGACTATATCACTTCTAAGACTAAACGGAGTTACTATTTCATTTTGCAAACACACAGGGCAAGTTCTAGGCTTCGAATGTGGACATAGAATACCATGCAAGACCTCACACACAAATGGCACATGACTCATTCCAGATTGGCTTATCAAGACACTCTCGTTGAGTGCTCAAGTCAATTTCAACATGCAAATTTAAGGCACTCTACGAGAGTCAACAATTGAGCCTAAGCGTCACACTCTAGTGTCAATTTAGTTCAGGTGTAACAACTCTAAGGAGTTTTTTCCCTATTTTAGCTCATCGCCCATAAGCTCCTAATAAACTAAAAAAAACTAACTACACCCAGTTCAAGCAAAACCCTGGGAAAAGAAATGCGGTCAAAAGAAAAACCAAAGGGGAGTTGCTACACTACCTAAAAAAACAAAAAAAAAACCTTTTTGGTGTTTTCTTTAGACTCATTTCCCTCAAGAAAACTGTCTAAGAGATCCGTCGTTAGGAAGAGTCCACTATATATTTTTTTAGATTGGTCAACTTGGACCCTCAAGAACCCCACCGAAAGGGATACGTCGTCGGGCCAAGGCGCTTCTAAATAATTACAAACTTATTTATAATCAGACAAACAAAACCAAAAACAAACTCACAAAAAAGTAAGGAAAACTCTAACAATTTTACAAACTCACAAGAAAAATAAGGAAAACATCTAACAATTTGTTCAACATATATACATGAACAGAGAATCCTTCCCCCACCCCACACTTAATATAAGGACATGTCCCCATGGAAATTAAAATAAACAGAGAGAGGTAAGGGGACTTCCCTGAAAGCTCAATCCTGGTCGGAGACAGTCCCTGGGTCCAGGTGACTCAGTCACTGAGGTCCGTAACCCAGCCATCTCCTGCTCCAAATGGTCCATTCGTTTTCCTCGACCGGCCCTAAACGGGGCTCCAACATATGCAGCCTGCTCTTGAGTGGGCTCCTCCTCCTCCACATGTTCTTGCTCCTCCTCCTCATTTTGTTGCTCCTCCTCTTCATCTTCCTCATCAGAATCATTATCCTCCTCATCATCAATGTCTGCCATTGCATCCTTTCCAGTGGTCACCCTTTCAGCCTTGAATGCGTACGTCGGTGGCACTCTGCCATCCACCGCCAAGTTTCCCGGTACACCAATTGCAAGGCACAAACGAGTGACAAGAGATGGTAAGAAGAAGCCATACCTCTGAATTTTAGTGCGGACGAACATCTCCTCGTGTATGAGCCGGGCCACGTCAAAGTTGCGGCCCGTCATGGAGCACCATATCAAACACCCACGAGCAATGTTCACCTCCGAGTTATTGTGGGAGGGGATTAGGCGGTTGTTGATCAGGTGGAGCCAACACTTGGCTTGAAAAGTGAGGGCTGAGGAGTGAAATTTGTTCCCGTACTTGTACCACCTCATCGCTGAGCCTGGGATACAAATGGTTGGGAGGAACGTTTCAAACTGAGTATAGCGCCGTCCATAGGCCTCCTATCCGTCCTTGTACATATCTACGGGGGTGGCAGCCGGTAAATTGTCCGAATGGCCTCCATAGAGGTGTTCACCTGCTTTCTCCTCACGATGACCATATAATTTTTGTGCTCAGGAAAGTTGGCGTAGAATTCCCTCACAATCATTGCATTAGCCTCATCGGGCTCCTCAAACAACATATCTAATCGCCTTTTCAGCATCTCATCATACATCTTTTGGCAGTTGCGCCGGAGTGATTCCGTATCTATGCCCCGTTCCGGTATGGCCGCCTTTGATTCCTTTGCCTCAAACCTGTCATGGGGTCTTAGCAGATACGAACTTGTTGCTATTGAAAGGTCTAGTGTCAAGGGCTCCTCTTGCTCGTCTGCCGGATGAGGAACTTGCTTGTCTACCGGATGAAGATCCGGTGGCTTGATGTTTCCTTGAGGGTGCCATTATACCTACAATACGGACATCATTAGCGTAGCACAACAAGGTGACCCAACTGTGGCTACTCAGACTTCAACTTACAATTGGTCACAATAATTCCATTCAATGGGGCGCTTACACAAACACTTGGTGGGAATTATTCACCGGAGCCCCCAATTAATCAAGATGAAACCCCAATTGCCACCACAATTTCCCCAATTTCACTCAACTAAATCAAAACATAAAATACTCCCAAATACCATCACCTACAAGTACTACACATACCTCACAATTACATCTACTAAACAAGAAGAAAAACTACTACTTTCAACAATTGAAAAAGAAAAACTACAACAATAAAATAAAAAACAAATAGTGTACATATAACACATACCTGCGGTGTTAAGGGAGTGAGAAGTGGAGAAGTGTGTTGGGGGTTGAGTGAGCAAGAACTTGGGGCGTGTGTGAATGCTTGGGCTTGAGAAGAGAGAAGGGTTCTTTTTGTTTAGGAGAAATAAGAAGAAGGACCGAAGAAGAAGAAGAAGAAGAAGAAGAGTTTTAGGGGAGTGGGGTAAGTAGGCGGACGTGGGGGGGGGGGGGGGGGGGGGGGTGGGGTTATGTTTTGGGTTAAAAAATAAAATAAAAATAATAATTAAACTTAAAAGAAAACTTACCTGGTCGCGACGGAACTAGCGCGCCTATAGCGCGACCGCGCTAGAGTGGACTGAACGAGGCAGAACAAAAGGCCATATGCGCGGCCACTAGCGCGCCCGCGCTAGTGGCGTTCAAAACATGCACTAAACTTGGCCATATGCGCGGCCACNACTTACCTGGTCGCGACGGGACTAGCGCGGTCACTAGTGCGCCTATAGCGCGACCGCGCTAGTGGGGACTGAACGAAGCAGAAAAAAAGGCCATATGTGCAGCCACTAGCGCGCCCGCGCTAGTGGCGTTCAAACAAGGCAGTAAACTTGGCCATATGTGCGGCCACTAGCGCGCCCGCTCTAGTGGCATCCAAACGAGGCAGTGCACCATGCCATTAGCGTGACACTAGCGCGCCTACTAGTGCGGTCGCGCTACTCCAGGCATCAAAATGTTTCACCTTTTTTTTTTTTTGACTTTTTCCTTGGAGTGGCTTGATTCTATCCTCGCCCGCGCACACCTGCATATGTTAGCACTTACAACAATTTAACTACTCATCCCCTACACTATTAACACTACACATTGGGTTGCCTCCCAACCAGTGCCGTAGTTAATGTCGTGGCACGACAAGTACAACAATTAAATGGGTTGCTTCCCATGTAGTGCTTGATTTAACGTCGTGGAACGACGCAAAATGAGCGCATTTAAGGCTCGCTCGACCCTTGAGGTTCAGTAAGATGCATCACAGACACTTCCTTGTTCTCGTCCATACCTACATACAGTTTTAATCTCTGCCCATTAACTCTGAAGGTGTGGGAATCTTTTTCAGAAGCAATCTCTACAGCATCGGAGGGAAACACTTTGACCACACGAAATGGTCCAGACCATCGGGACTTGAGTTTACCCGGAAATAGTCTCAATCTTGAGTTATAGAGTAGTACCATATCTCCGGGTTTGAAGTTTCGGCCCACAATGTTCTTGTCATGTAACCTCTTCATTCTTTCTTTATACAGACTCGTGCTTTCAAAGGCAAGATACCTGAATTCATCTAGATCATGTAGTTCAGTGACTCGACCTGTGCCCGCAACATCAAGATCCATATTTAACTGTTTCAATTCCCACCAAGCTCGATGTTCTAGTTCTACCGGCATGTGACATGCCTTTCCAAACACCAACTTGTATGGTGACATACCAATTGGCGTTTTGAATGCAGTTCTGTAGGCCCAGAGTGCGTCATCCAGCTTTTTTGCCCAATCAGTTCTTGTGGCGTTTACCGTTTTAGTCAGCACATTCTTGATTTCTCGATTTGACACCTCAACTTGCCCACTCGTCTGAGGGTGATAAGGGGTTGCCATCTTGTGGCGCACATCGTACTTAGCTAATAACTTTTTGAAGGCACAATTGCAGAAGTGAGTGCCTCCGTCGCTGGTGATGGCCCTTGGGATCCCAAACCGGGTGAATATGTTTTTCTTCAAGAACCCCACTACCACCCTTGCATCATTGGTGGGGAGTGCTGCAGCTTCCACCCATTTAGACACATAGTCTACAGCAACAAGTATGTACTTATTGTCGTAGGAGCTGACAAAGGGACCCATGAAGTCCATCCCCCATACATCAAACACCTCGACCTCTTGAAACGGGTTCATCGGCATCTCATGACAACGTGATATGTTCCCGGTCCTTTGACACTCATCGCAGCCCTTCACCCATTGGTGTGCATCTTTGAAAACAGTCAGCCAGTAGAATCCGGCCTCTAGAACTTTGGCCGCCGTTCTTACTCCTCCAAAATTCTCTCCATACGTTGATGCGTGACATTCCTGCAAAAGATAAAATTGTTCTATCTCGGGGACGCACCTCTGGATCATATTGTCAATACAAATTCTAAACAAGTAAGATCCATCCCAGTAATAATTGCAGCAGTCACGATAAAACTTTTTCTTTTGAACAGATGAGAGTTCATAGGGCTCAATACCACTTGCCAGGTAGTTTGCAAGGTCAGCATACCATGGCACTTTCTCCATGCTCGTGGCGAGTAGCTGCTCGTCTGGAAAAGTTTCCAGAATATCCTCTGCTTTCACTGCATTTTTAGCTCCTTCAAGTCGCGACAGGTGATCTCCGACTTGGTTCTCCGTGCCCTTACGGTCATGAATTTCTAGATTGAATTCTTGCATTAGTAGCACCCAACGAATAAGGAGCAACTTGGATTCTTTCCTTTCAATCAAATACCTGAGGGCAGCATGGGATGTGTACACAATCACCTTAGAACCGATCAGGTACGATCTGAACTTGTCAAAAGCAAACACCACTGCCAGTATCTCTTTTTCGGCCACAGTGTAGTTCAGCTGAGCTCCACTCAATGTCCTACTCGCGTAGTAGATCGGGTGCATTATCTTTTCCTTCCGTTGTCCTAACACTTCTCCCACTGTGTAGTCACTGGCATCACACATGAGCTCGAATAGTTGCTCCCAGTCAGGGGCAACAATGATTGGGGCCGTGACTAGCCTCTTTTTCAACTCCTCAAAAGCCACCCTGCAATCATTAGAAAACAAAAAAGGGTTATCTTTTTCGAGCAACTTACATAGGGGGTTGTCTATTTTGGAGAAGTTTCTGATGAATCGCCGGTAGAACCCGGCATGCCCAAGGAAGCTCCTTATCACTTTAACTGATGTGGGAGGTGGGAGCATTGCTATAACATCAACTTTATCATGATCCCCCTCAATTCCTTTGCATGACACCAAGTTTCCCAAGACGATACCCTCTTGTACCATGAAATGGCACTTCTCCCAATTAAGCACAAGGTTCGTCTCAATACACCTCTTCAAAACTCGTGTCAGAGTTGCTAGGAACTCATCGAATGAATTTACCACCACTGAGAAATCATACATGAACACCTCCATTATATCCTCGACTATGTCAGTGAATATTGCCATCATGAACCTTTGAAAAGTGGTGGGTGCATTGGATAAGTCAAAGGGCATCCTTCTGAAGGCAAAAATCCCGTAGGGACATGTGAAGGAAGTCTTTTCCCTGTCTTCCGGGGCAATGGAAATTTGGTTGTACCCCGAGTACCCATCCAGGAAACAAAAGTGAGACCTCCCTGACAGTCTGTCGAGCATCTGATCGATGAAGGGAAGTGGTAAGTGATGTTTACGGGTGGCAACATTTAACTTTTTGTAGTCCATGCAAATTCTCCATCCAGTGACGGTCCTTGTGGATATTAGCTCATTGTTGTCATTTTTTACAACCGTCATGCCACCCTTCTTAGGAACACATTGTACTGGGCTAACCCAGTTGCTGTCATAGATGAGAAAAATGATTCTCGCATCTAACCACTTTATGATTTTTTTCTTCACCATTTCCTTCATATTTGGGTACAGCCGCCTCTGGTGTTCCCTGGAAGGTTTGTGCCCCTCTTCCAGCAGAATTTTGTGCATACAGTATGCCGGGCTGATCCCCTTTATGTTTTCCATGGTCCAACCAATGGCAATCTTACACTCTATGAGTACCTGCAATAGTCATTTTGCCTGCACATCTAGCAAATTGGATGAGATAATAATAGGTAAAGTAGAGTTAGGTCCAAGAAATGGGCTGGTAGTGGCTTCAACTCCAGCTTGGGTGGTTCTTCCACAGATGGCTTGGCTGGCGGAGTCTCTCTCTTTTCTAAGTGTAAGGGCTCAAATTCGAGTGCTCTCTGCCAAACGCCTTTTTCTTCAAGAGCTAACACCCATTCTATCAATTCCTCCCCATTTACCTCATCCAAATTCATCAAACATGCAGCAAGTGGGTCCTCAACAGTTAAGAACTCATCATCCTCCTCCAGTATCACATCCACAACATCAATAAGAGAACAATTGGCGAATTTACTTGGTCGCCTTATGGATTTCTGCACATTGAATGTGATTTCCTCGTCATTCAGCCTCATCTTGAGCTCCCCAGTTTCAAAATCAATGAGGGCTCTCCCTGTGGCTAAGAATGGCCTTCCCAAAATTATGGGAATCTCTTCATCCACTCTCCAGTCCAGTATCACAAAATCTTCAAGGAACACAAACTTCTCTACCTGCACTAATACGTCATCAAGAATGCATGACGGTCTTTTCATCGTCCTATCAGCCAGCTGCAACAACATAGAGGTCGGTCTAGCTCTACCAATCCCCAACCTCTTGTAAATGGCTAGGGGAATAAGATTAATGTTGGCCCCTAAATCACAAAGTGCCTTGGCAAAGGCAAAATTACCAATGGTGCAAAGAATCGTGAAACTCCATGGGTCAGATAGCTTTTCTGCAATTGGTCAGGTCACTACATCACTGCAGGTCTGAGTAAGAGTCACTGTGGCCAAGTCTTGGAAGTCGAATTTTCAGGACATCAAGTCCTTCATCATTTTGGCATACCCAGGCATTTCCTTCAGAGCATCGATCAAAGGAATGTTCACCTGTATCTGTTTCAACATGTCCAAGAACTTTTTATATTGTTCATCTTCTTGGTACTTGGCCAGCCTCTATGGGAATGGTGCTGGAGGTCTCTTCTTCCCAGTGATTTGGGATTTTTCTTTGTCAGCCACCGCCTCAATTACCGGTTCCTGAGCTTTCTTAGCTTCTTTTTCATCATCGATCTGTGTGTTGGGTTCTCCTTGAATATGGTGCACTGTCACCTCAGTCAGTTTTGTTGAGTCATCAATTTCAAGCGGCACTGGTACTAGTGTCTCAGCCTGTCTGCTATTTTGAGCTCTTTCCTGCTCCAAGTCTAAGTCCCTGCCATTGCGTAGAATCACTGTCATCAGCTTCTTTAGACCCTGATCCTTAGGATTTACCTGAGTGTTTGCAGGCAATGTCCCATGAGGACGATTATTCAATGACATCGAAATCTGGCCCATTTACACTTCAGTATTTTTAATAGCTGACTCATGTGAATCTACTCTCTCACTTATCTTTGCAGTTGACCCAATAACCTGTTGCATCATTGCTTCAAGTCTGGAAAACCCATCTTCCTGTCTACCACCATGTTGTTGCTGAGGGGGTGATAAGCCTGCTATTGATTTTGATTTTGATTATTGTACCCCTGTGGCCTTTGGTAAGGCGCCACATTACCGTGAGGTCGCATGACCCCCATGTTTCCACTGTTGTGCTGCTGTTGAACTGGCATGTATGGCTGGTTTTGCTGGCCCCAATTCTGTCCACCCTGTCGCTGGCCCCCGTAGTTTGACACATAGTTCATGTTTTCAGGGTAGTGATGATGATCATTTTCCACATTCCACTGATTACCAAGTGGCTGACTAATGCAATATGTGCATAATCCCCCATTGGTAGTATCTACAATATGTACCTGCTGCTTCTGCCCTGACTCCTCAACCTTCTTAGTGAGAAGGCTCATATGTGTCATCAAGGTGGCCATATTTTCAGCAAGAGTGTTTGATGGATCTAAGGCCACTGAGTGCACTATTGGAGTGATTGGTGCATTCCTTGTTGTCCGCCCCGAATTCTGTGCCCTTTTATTAAGCAAGATCTGGCTTTCTCTCCAAGTTTTGCTCAGAAATGCTCCACCAGCTGAAGCGTCAACATTTTCTTTAACACTATCTGCAGACCCATATTAAAACGTTGTCCCAACATCTGCTCTGGAATACCGTGGTGCAGACAGATAACCAACATCACTTTAAATCGTTCCCATGTTTCTTGCAGTGTTTCCGTTGGCTTCTGTCTAAAGCTCACAATTTCGTCAATTTGTTGAGCAGTCTTGTTGGGTAAACTAGTTCACGAACTTCTTAACTAACTCCTCCCATGTGGCTATGGAATTGATAAGGAGCGAGTTTAGCCGTCAATTTGAAAACTTTCTCGGTGTCTGATAAGGCTTCAAATACTTCACCATTTCTCGATGAGTTTCTAGGCATGCACATGTACAACCAAGTTAGCAAATGTTAAAATTCCAATGTATAGATTGAAAGTGAAGAAAATTGACTACACTTAAGAATTTTGTATTTCTTCCAACTCTAATTGATAACATCTTTAATTCCCCAGCAACTGCGCCAAAATTTGATCACGCCCAACTATGCCTTATAAAAAGGACTAAGTGGACATTGCAAATATAATCTGAGTATTATGCCTAGAGTCGAATCCCACAGGGAGTTAACCTATCAATTATCGTTATTAGACTCACTCGATTCTTCGTAATCAACTTCCCAAATATTATGAATAACAGTTGTTGGTGTTTTTACTAACAAATAATGAATGAAAGTAATTAAACTAGCAGATAACTATTGCTAAGTTGTAAGCAAATGCGAGAAGGATCTAAGGTTATGGTTTCCCCTGCTGATGGACTCACTTATTGTATATTTCATATAGTTTGGCCTAACCGTCTCTATCAATCATGAGCACTATTGCTACCGTAAATCTCTCCCGAGTAATTACAACAATTTACTAAACACACTTTAGATTGCTATCCCGAGTTACGCTAGCTAGCTTTTATTATAGCTCACTTTAGATTGCAGCCAAGGTATCATTATCCCTAATCCAACATTTAAACCCTCGGTTATGGATCCCTCTTATACTTTGGGTGTCACGACCCAAAACCTGGTTCAGGTCGTGATGGCACCTAACAGCGAGGTTAGGCAAGCCAACATATAAATCCCCAGGAGTTACTACCCCAGAACTTGATATTCCAGTTATTTACAATTTATAACAAATAAAATGCGTAATGTAGCAGCGATATGAGGTAAGGCCGTAGATACAAGTTGAACCACAGCTAGGCCAAATATGTACAACCCCGAAACCCATCATAACTACAAAAAGTGTGTGCCAGGACTAGTGTCACAGTGTCAACGGGCGGCTACATAGATACCACAACTGAAATATATATACATAAATATACAAGCCTCAGTCTGGGACAAAAGACTGAGCAAAATGAAACTAGAAGGCTCCAAGGGTGCTGCCAGAATGACGCCAAGAAGACAGCTCACCGTATGGAGTGACACCGCGATCAGTATCTATCAGCAGACGGACGACCAGACGGACCAGCCCCAAGACCTGCACAATCAAGTGCAGAAAAAAGAAAAGAAAGTGCAGCATGAGTACATATAAACAAATATGTACCCAGTGAGTATCCCGTCTAAACTCGTAAAGAGTAGTGACGAGAGGTAGAATATATATCCACTAAGGTCCAGTACATAATAAAATAAGGTACACGCCGAGCAATAAATCATGTGAGAAAATACATCAAGTATATGGACATGTAATCAGCAAACAGGCAAGTAATCTCAAACATAACCTTTCTTTGTAAGCTGATCATATGTATCACTTGTTTTCTTTCTCATTATCTGAAATGTCTTATCTTATTATCTCAATTGTTCACTTTCCAGTACTCAGTATCGTTTCTCAACTCACCATCGTACGAACCCAACTCAATGCAAATGCTTCTATATATATATAACCGACACGGACAAGACTATCGACCGAAGTCATAAGGGTAGGTCATAAGGACTGACTCAGTCATAAAGCTACACACGCTCGCGAATCGTACCTGCGACTCGTGCGCTGACTCGATAAAGTAAAGCTCCACGCTCGCGAATCATACCTGCGACTCGTGGGCCAATATCTCTCCCCGCTCGCGAATCATACCTGCGACTCGGGGGCCAATGACATAAATATATATACTCTCCCGATCACGAATCATACCTGTGACTCGGGGCCAATGATGTAAAGTAAAACCCTCCCCGATCACGAATCATACCTGTGACTCGGGGGCCGATAAAAATAGTAGTATAATTCTTCCCTGATCACGAATCAAACCTGTGACTCAGGGGCTGGTAAAATAAGTCTAATTTCTCCCTGATCACGAATCAAACCTGTGACTCAGGGGCTGATGAAAATAAGTGTAATTCCTCCCTGATCACGAATCAAACCTGTGACTCAGGGCCCAGTAATGAAAATATAAGTTCTCCCCGATCACGAATCATACCTGTGACTCGGGGGGCATGAATGTATATATATGTGTATATGTAGACACCATGGTACCGACTCATCACTGCTCAACAGGATCGGATATTCGCATCTCTCTTGATAGTCAAAGTTAGGATTTTATATCATAT
>ML286144.1:0-37441 GCA_005239495.1 Nicotiana undulata
AAAATATAGCAATCAACCCTCTAAGACCGCTTTTCCTTTTGAATTCAACACCGGAACCACAATGTCTAAGCATAATTAATTTAAGTGTATCAATAATGACTCAATAATACCATCCCATAGCCTAAATACACAATTCCCACCTTTCTTTCAAAATTTCCAAAATTCGACCCCGGGCCCACGTGGTCTAAACTCGAGGTTCGGACCAAAACCCGTTCACCCATAACCCCANAGGAATTAACTGGGCGATTGTATTCATCGCGATCGCAAGAAGAGGGCTGCGATCGCGGAGAGTCTGGTCCTAACTCACTGCGATCGCAGAAGAGGAGTCGCGATCGCGGAGCATAGCTTGGCTAACCCTATGCGACCGCAGGTAGAGGTTTGCGATCGCGGAACACTAGGACGTCACATAATGCAATCGCGGAAGGGACCCGGACGGACCTCTGCGATCGCGGAGCAAGGGATGCGATCGCAGAGAAGAAAACACCAGACACCAGAAACCTGCACCAGATTTTCTAACTTTTTACACCCCGTTAGCTACCCGGAACTCACCCGAGCCCTCGGGTCTCAAAACCAAAGACACGCATGTCTCCCAATACATCCTACTGACTTATTCAAGCTTTTAAATCATAAAAATATCATCAAAAAGCACATAATAAAACCTCAAAATCGAATTAACCAAACTTAAGAACTTTAGAATTCTAGAATTCACTTCATTACACTGAACCGGCCTAAACTGCTCGGAACGACTTCAAACTTTGCGGACAAGTTATAATTAACACCACGGAACTATTCCCGGTCTTGGAATCTCATTCGGACCTCGGGAATATAACACTACTTTCCAAGCCACATTTCTAGTTCTTTAAAACTCAAAGTCTCATTTTTGATCTGAAACCACTCATTTCAAGTCTGTTTTACATCAAATTTCACAGATAAGTCACATAGCATATAATAAACCTGTTTCGGGCTTCGGAACCATAATACGGGCCCGGCAACACGGTTTTCACGTAATTATTCATTATCAAAATCCTTTATTATTTTCAGAAAATATTTTCTTTTAAAAATTCATTTCTCGGGCTTGGGACCTCGGAATCCGATTCCGAGCATATGCCCAAGTCCCATATTTTCCTACGGACCCTCCGGGACCGTCAGAAAATATGTCCGGGTCCGTTTACCAGAAATGTTGACCAAAGTCAACTATATTCATTTATTAATTATCAAAACTCATTTTCATCAACTTTCCACATAATAGCTTCCCGGCCACACGACCGGGCTGCGCACACATTACGAGGTGAGACTAACGGAGGCTCTCGGAGTCTCGAAACACAGATATCTCTTAAATCACATAAGATGACCTTTTGGGTCATCACAATGGGACCCCATACAAACATTCTAAAAAGTCCCATTACATAACTTGAATTTAGTTGAACCTTCGGAGCACCCAAAACAACACCAAAATACCATATCTATGTCGAATTCAAGCCTAAGAACTTCTAAATTTCAAACTTTCGCCAATTCAAGCCTAATTCTATACCGGACATCACAAAAATATTTCGAACACACTCCTAAGTTCAAAATCACCTAACGAAGCTATCCGAGCCATAAAATTCGTATTCCGAGTTCGTTTACTAATAAGTCAACTCTTAGTTGACCCGTTCCCTTTTTAAGGTTATTCTTAAGGACTAAGTGCCTGAATTCTCATTTAACCATTCTGATTCCAAGCCTATCAACTCTAACACATTAATAACAAAACAACCAATCTATAATAAGTCAATAACAAAAATTATAATGCAGGTTTCACGTAACGACAGACCAGGTCGTTACAAGTATATAGGGCAGCTGCCAACCTTATCTTTGGGACAGCTGCCCCTATTCTAGACCTTTTCTACCCCTAAAAGACTCTTTTACCCTAAAAATTCTGATTTTCTAAGTCTATTGTACCCATTTGAGTCCCTGAATTTACCATTGGATAACCAGGGTTACTCACTTGGGTTATTATTAATTCTAGTTGATTATCCTTAGTCAAGTTCCTTAATTAAACTAGGACTGATAAGTATTATTAGCTAGGTCTTAATTTAATTGGCTTAATTAAGACTGATCTTGATCTTTTAATCTTAGGTTGGTTGAATCAATTCAATTAATCGATTGAAACATAGTTGATTAAAAGACCTATTCTGAACTAGTTAAGTTAATTTGCTTAAACAATTTTATTAAGCTTATCTAGCAAATATAGTTAAGATAATTAACTAAGTGATTAACTTTAAACTTAAGTGAAGTCGCAAATCAGCTAACTTGCTTCAAGTATCAAGCATAATCAACTCCTAATCATTTCATAATTACTTGGTTAATTAACTTTTAGGTGACTAACTAAGGTTGAATTAAAATCAGCAGCTAAACCAAGTCAAATTTTAGGTTAGTTAACTTAATTAATTACCATTTTAGATACACCTGATATATACACATTTGGAGTTGGGGTAGCAGTCGGGTAATAGGGTCCAAACAGAACAAGATAGCATCTGAACAAATAATTGGACTCAATCAAGATCTACAAACAGTAAATTAAGGTCCATGGCTAACAATCAGCTTCAGGGAACAAGTAGAATCCTAATCGAGATTTGAATTCAGGGCATCAATATCAAATTAAAAGGCAGTATGTAGGTAAGGTGGAACCTAATCTAATTGATTGGACCTAAAATGGTTATTTCATCATCAACATATGTATTCAAACATTTAACTAATCAGACAAAGCAAGCAAATAACTAAACAAGAGCAATAACATATTAACGAGAATCATGGAAGAAAACAAAGACGTATCAATCAGAGAACACAAAAACAGTTCATTTCATAATACGACTCTACTCTAATCACGTAATCAGAGACAGAATAAACATATGACATCTTGCTTTAATTAGTAAAGAGAAATTCAATCCTAACCAATCATTCAGATAACTAAGAGATTTGCTTGTTAATTCAAGACAATATTAATGGGATAAAACGAATCGACTAAGAACGGTTATAACAGTTCAGTTCCCCTTTTGTTTTGATTTTCTTGATCAACTGCAGGGAATAACAACTAATTAAGTAACAACGTAATCTAATATAAACAAAAATTTAATGAAAACATAATTTAACCTAGTTCCTACCTCGATATTTTGTAGAAAAAGTAAGGAAGAGAAAAGATACCTCGCTAAAAAGTTTTTGGCCAGAAAAATCGGAGTCACCGGACCTTGGACGGACTCCGGCGGGGTTTGAAAATGGTCCAAATCCGCATGAATCGACAGCTCTCATCAAGAGCTATCGACTCATGCCGGTGTGGGCCATTGGAGGTCTTGGAATCGACTTGTAGAAGAAGTTTAGGTTTTCTGAGTTTCAGATCTGAAATTGAAAGAGATTGGTTGGGTTCTTGGGGAGATGGATAGTGGGATGTGATTGAGGGATGGGTGTCGATTATCTGGTTAAAAATTAGGGTCGATTGGAGAAGCTCCGCCGTCGGAGGCAATTTCTGGTCGGCGGAGCACGATGGGGCAGCGGTGGGATTGTGGTGGTGGTTGGCCGGTCTCTGAAGGGGGTGAGAGACAAGTTGGGTGAGGGTATTAGACTTAGGAGTGAATTGGGGGGTGGGGGGCTTTGTAACACTTTTATACTTCGGGGTGTGGAGTTCCCAGCCGTTGGATCTATCTCGATCAACGACTGGGATTTGTTTACTTATACTAAACGGGGTCGTTTGGGTAACTGAGGGGGGCAGGCCGAGTTATGGAGGGAATTTGGGCTGGGTCATTGGGGTGATGTAGAAAAGGAATTGGGCCTGGGTATATTGGCCCAAGTCAAAATTAGTTCTCCTAGTTAATTAAACTAATTAATCTAATTAAGTTCAAATTTAATTAAATCCCAAAATGCAATAATTAATTTTAAACCTTATTTTTCATCTAATTACAGATTAATTTATAACTAATTTTATATTCCTAATTAAATCTATAATTTATCGAATAAAAATGATTAATTTAGTAATTAGTTATTAAAAACTAAATTAAGTTAAATAACCATCATTCGTCTATTATTTAATTAATTACAAATAATAACTTCATAATTTCTCGATAATAGTGATGCAATTTTTAATAATTTTAAAAGATGAATTATGGTATGCAAATACAAATAATTCACAATTAATCACTAAAAATCAACAAAAATTCATAAAATCAATTGATTTATTGAGATTTTTATAGGATGATATGGCGAGTAAAAATCACGTGCTCACAGCTGCCCCTCTTTGCTCGGAAACACAAAGAGTTTTCGGGCAAAGACAAAGTGAGCAGCAATAAACGACTTTTACCATTCATATGTTCCATTGTGAAGCGTTTTTGAAAAGTTTGACCGAACCCTACTTCAAAGGTTGCCTACATATCCTTGGCTATAAAGAAATCAGGTCAGTGTAGTTCTGGAAGTTTTGGTAGCTGGGACTACCAAGTAAATATGGTTTCACTGCGGTTGCTGATGTTACTGCTGCTGATCTCCTTATTACATCCAAAGTACAAAACGAAAGACAAACTAAACCTATCAGCTACTAAGTTACAAGATTCCTATCTAAGACTCGGTCTCGAGTCTTGGTCTTCCGTTGACTCTGACCTGGATCTTGATGCTTGTGAGTCGCAAGTGCTGGTTTTGTCTTATCGTTCCTCGGATCAAGGCAGGATATACTGGATGGATGACTTCAATCTCATCCTGAATAGTCCACGTCTTCCCCGTTTCTGCACTTTTGGATTCAATCTTCTCTTTCTTCTTTTGTTTTGTTATTTTGGATCAAAGCTTCTTCTTTTGGTCGTCTCGAGTTCCAATGTCCTAAAAAATGTAATCTGCACAAAAATCAAAACAAACGAACGAAATTTTCTGCCCTAGTTTTTCACTAGGAAAATTTTGCGAGTTATTGTAAAGAAATCTATGCTACTTTATTATTGAAAGCAATGGAAAGTCGGGAATGGTGTACCCGGAGTTATTGTAGACTAGGGAGTGGATACCCTATGCCTAAAGGTAAAATCAACTAGGGATTAGAGACCCTATGTTGGAAAAGATTGATAGGTTATGTTGTTGTCAAGAAAATATCACCGGGTTATGCCGGTGTCTGGGGGGAGGATCAACGTGTTATGCCAATGTCATAAAATGATCAACAAGTTATGTTGTTGTCAGAAGAGATCATCAGGTTATGCCGACATCTAGGAAGGTCAACAGGTTATGCTGTTGCCGGAAAAAGATTATTGGATTATGCCAATGTCGGAAGAGATCACCAGGTTATGACGATGTCTTAGAAAGGTCAACAGGTTATGCCGTTGCCTGGAAAGGATCACTGGATTATGCCAATGTCAGAAAAGGATCAACATGTCATGTTGTTGTCAGAAGAGATCATCAGGTTATGCCGACGTCTAGGAAGGTCAACAGGTTATGTTGTTGCCGGAAAAATCTCATTGGGTTATGCCAATGTCGGAAGAGATCACCAGGTTATGCTGATGTCTATAAAGGTCAACAGGTTATGTCGTTTCCTGGAAAGGATCACTAGGTTATGCCAATGTCGGAAGAGATCACCAGGTTATGCTGATGTCTAGAAAGGTCAACAGGTTATGCCGTTGCCTGGAAAGGATCACTGGGTTATGTCAATGTCAAAAAATGATCAACAAGTTATGCTGTTGTCAGAAGAGATCACCAGGTTATGCTGATGTTTGGGAAGGTCAACAGGTTATGTTGTTTCCTGGGGAAAAGAGATCACTGGGTTATGCCAGTGTCAGGAAGTGATCAACGGGCTATGCCGTTGTCAGGAAAGGAAAAGATCACCAGGTTATGCTGGTGTCTAGAAAGGTCAACAAGTTATGATGTTTCCTGAAGAAGAGATCACTGGGTTATGCCGGTATCAGGAGATGATCAACAGGTTATGTTGTTGTCAGAAAGATCACCAGGTTATGCCGGTAACTGGAAAGGCCAACAGGTTATGCTGTTGCCTGGGGCAAAGAGATTACTGGGTTATGCCAGTATCAGGAGATGATCAACATGTTATGCTGTTTTTAGAGAAGATCACCAGGTTATGCCGGTGTCTGTAAAGGTCAACAAGTTATGCTGTTGCCTGGGGGAAATAGACCATTGGGTTATGCCAGTGTCAGGAAATGATCAACAGGTTATGTTGTTTGTCAGAAAAAGATCACCAGGTTATGCCGGTGTCTGCTAGGGAGTGGGACCTTATGTTGGAAGAATCATCGGGTTATGCCGGCATCAACTAGGGAGTGGGACCCTATGTTGGCATCAACTAAGGAATGTAATATCCTATGTTGGCATCGAGTTATGTCGGCATCATGTTATGTTGGCATCAACTAGGGATTGGAGGCCCTATGTTGTCATTAACTAAGGAATGGAATACCGTATGCTGGAAAAGGTGTAGCTAGGGATTGGAGGCCCTGTACTACTTTTAGGTTTGGACTGTTTTCAACATTGTTTTCTTCTTTTCTTTTCTTTTCATTTTATTTTGAGTGAATGTGGGAAAGGATTTTGGAGAGAACTTCCCTTTTTAGAGTTGTTGCTGCAGAGCTGCTTCTAGCTCTTGCGCCTTTTCTTTTGGTTAAACTTACATTTTGCAAGGTTGTTTTGAGTTACACTTGTTTCCTTCAAACAAAGAACAATTTGTTAGTTTGAAACGGTGGTTGGTTTTGCGACCTTGATTTTCAACAGCTTGATCTCAGTTCTTATGATGAAGATCTCGACCACTTGCCTGCTTACTGGGGATTGGGTTTCATTTCTAATCCCGGGGACCTTGGCTTTCCAGATTTTAACATGGTGCTCGGTCACGTGGGACCCAACATTTGACTCTATTTTGCCTCTGTAGGCCTTTCACTTGCTTTTTCTTTTGGATTTCCAGAGTATCGGGGAAGTTTTGGCCCCTCGAATTCTGCTGCAATGGTTAGTCGTGTGGAATTAACCCTTTTCCAACTTTATTTTGCCTTCATTGGCCTTTCATTTCTGATTTTTCCTTCAATTTGACTTTAAAGCATTTGGAGCATTTCGACGTTTTAATCTTTTCTGAGGGGGTTAGCTACCTGGGACTTAACCTTTTACTTCAATTGCCTTTACATGCATTTCGATTTGATCTTCTCCCTTCAAAAGTTGTGTTTAAAGCATCGGCTGTTGCGGCCAGTCGGGATCGACTTGATGCCCCTGACGAGGCCGAATGCCTTTTGCATATTAGCCCGTGTCAAACGAGAACCCTGTAAGTCAGTTTTGCCATCCTTTCTTTGTTTTACCTTAGAAATAGAGTCAGACTGAAAGGGATTGAAAGAGAATAACAAAGAAACGGAGACAATGAATTTTGATAAGAAATATCCCTTTCGGGGAGAGAAAAAGGACTTATCTGGAGTGCACGCGACTTTCAATGAACATGACATGCATCTTGGACTGGATGCCTGATCTATATAAACCATTTGACTCTCAGAAATTCGTCACGACTTTTAACTCGAGGTTGAGAAACCTTGCCCCAGACCATGTCGATATCAGTGACCAATCATCCTCTTTTTGATTAGTAGTGCCCTTTTCGGGTTTTCACCATCTAACCTCTCTCATTTCTCTTCTCGACATCGCCCTGTAGTGCTCTTTGCGAGTTTTCACTAACAAGACTCTCTCATTTTTAATTTCTCTACTCACCGTCGCCTTATGGTGCCCGTGTGGGTTTTCACCGATAAGACTCTCTCATTTTAATTTCTCGCATTGCTTGTATGAGGTCCAGATAGATGTATCTTCCCATTCTGGCTTTTCTTTGCCGATCGATCGGAATGAATTGACTAGGATTTGGGGTAAAAAGAATTTGTATTGAATTACAACCTTGGAACTTTCAGGCGAATCATTGCCGAATCTCAACACTTGCCCCAACTTAAACTCTTGAGGGAATGTGGATTTTTATTCTGGTGTGACTGAACCCCAGGGAGAGGCTGCCTACGTATCCTTCCGGAATCAAGTCACACGTAGTTCAGGCAAACATTTTGTCTTTGTTTTGATTTATTTTTTGTTTTGCTTTTGATTTCTTTTGATTTTTCCTTTCTCTCTTTTTTTGATTTTTCTTTTCTCTCTTTTTTTTTCTTTTGATTTTTCTTTTCTTTCTTCAAACTCCAAGGATGGTTGTCAAGGAAGAGTAACCGGCTCAAAGGGTTTACAAAAAATGATAGTGTTTGGGGTAACATGAATGAAAACCTACGTCATTTCGATCATCAACGTCGTCATCACGAAAAAGGTCATACATAATACCTTTTGACTGCATCTGCATTGACAGCAGTTTCGGGGTCATTTCCTTCAATGTCTCTCAAGTACAATGCTCCTTTTGGAAGCAATTTCCTTATGATGTATGGACCTCTTCAATTCGGGGTGAATTTTCCTTTAGCCTCTTCGTGGTGTGGGAGGATACGTCTTAACACAAGTTTCCCTACTTCAAAGTTCCTAGGCCACAATTTCTTGTTGTAGGCGCGGGTCATTCTTTGTTGGTACAATTGTCCGTGGCAAACTGCAGCCATCCTTTTCTCGTCAATCAAAGTTAATTGGTCCAATCGGGCTTTGACCCATTCATCATCCTCAATTTCTGCTTCGACAATAATCCGAATGGAGGGAATTTCAACTTCTGTGGGTATTACGGCTTCAGTACCATAAACCAATAGATAAGGAGTAGCTCCAACTGATGTGCGCACTATCGTGCAATATCCCAGTAATGCGAAAGGCAATTTCTTGTGCCATTGCCTGGAAGTTTGAATCATTTTCCTGAGGATTTTCTTAATATTTTTGTTTGCTACTTCAACGGCGCCATTGGCTTTGGGCCGGTAAGGGGTGGAATTGCGGTGTGTGATTTGGAATTGTTCACATACCTCCCTCATCGTAGGATCAAGCAAACACGTCTTTGAATTCAAATAGAAGTTGAATCAGCGCGTCCCTAGTTCTTTCATCAGCGTGGACGCTTATCATGGTTTCTCGAACCTCTTCTGCATTACCCAAGTTGACGGGTTTTGTTTCGCTTAAGTTTGGCTTAGGCTTATTGTCACGACCCAAACCGATGGGCCGCGACGGGCACCCAGTACCTTACTCGACCGAGTACCCACGTAACGTATCTTTTTTATTACATCATCATATACACGTGACATACGGGCCTAATAGGCCAACATAATCATTTATAAACTCAAAACATAGGCCGGCCAGGCCGTACAATCCATTATATACACGACATATGTCTACAAGCCTCTAAGAGTACATAAATGTTATAAAGGTCGGGACTAAGCCCCGCCATACCAATCAATATATGTCCTAATTATACTGACCAAATAAGCAACTCTGGAGCAAATGGAGCGCACCAACATCTTCCGCTGAGCTGATAGCCTACTTGGAGGGCTCTCGACATGTCTATCAGGACCTGCGGGCATGAATGCAACGTCCCCAGGTAAAAGGGATGTCAGTACGAATAATGTACCGAGTATGTAAGGCAGTATACTGAAAGCTGAAACTTAACTGATAATATAATAACTGCAGGTAACTGGAAGTCAAAGATAATATGAAGATATGCTTACCTGTTGATACTGACTCAACTCTCTCAATATAGTAAGTAAAATAGTTGTCCGGCCCTATAAGGCTCGGTANATACTTTTAATACTGTATCTATAAACTCTCTACTCTCTTGATTGGAATAAGACAATATTCAAAAGAATATGAAGTCCTGATAAAGAGAATGTTGTAACTTGCGATACTAGCAAATATACGTAAATTCAGGAATATGAATTGTTCTTTATGCCTCGTTATCAAACTTGTGTAATGACAATATCATGCCAAGAAAGAAGGGATTAGCCTTAACATACCTGAACCGATTCTCTTCAATCTCTTTTACCCTCGTTGAGCGTAACAACACGTAACAGCGAATCGAAATAGGGAAAAATACGTATGGTATTCTTGAGAAAGATTGTACTGTACTTCTTTATAATTGTAAATAGGAAGTAAATGATTCTATCCATGAGTAGATGCAGATACCTTATTTGTCAAAAAATAATCATATTCTCTTTTATTTATTTATTTTTGCAGAAAGAGGTCGAAGATGATCTTGGAATATTATACTCTCAGCTACCAACGCCCCAATTACAATTACTGTAGGCAACACCACAAAGTAAAGATGTGAAGAACAACCACCATTATATCCGGATATCCGTGAAAGTCTAGCTTCGCCCTCTTGTTTAATCTCAGCACCCAACCCCTATAGGTCATGTATCCCCTTTCTCTTCCTCCGGTGAAAACTTGGCCAGAAAGCCATGGACATAAAATTAGGTAAAAGAAGTAAACAATCATTAAGAGCCATACTAATAGAACATTGTATATCTCCGATAGAATCCACACAGTACAACTTACTAGTCCTTTATTACTAATGAAATTCTTGTAAGTATACTGCCTATTACAAACTAAAGAGATAGCTTTTTTTTTTTGGAATGAGAATGATGGAAAGAATTAACAATTAAATGACACTAGAATGAAAACACTTCCGTAACTATGTTGATACCCACAAATCCATTCAAATATATCCTCCAAATGATTTTCAACCTTGCCACCTATTATCAATGACTTAAGAGTCATACCTATGCTTTAAGAGGGTGCTAACACGTGGGGTGTTTTATTCTTTATTTACTTATTAGGTAATTAGGTAGTGTCCCGTTACCCGGTAGTTAATTAATTACCCGTATAATTTAAAAATTGTCTCAACTTAATTAAATACTACTCTCTTTTAACATACCTTGTACACCTTACTATTATGGCCATGTAGTACCTTGTATGAAATTAGTCCATAAATATCGGGTATTTTAGCTCGGGCCGTATTTTATCCCAACATGCCAAACTTTGACAAAAAATCATTTTCTTAGACTTGCTCCCCCTTTCATCTTCATGAATTTACTAATCACTTGTGAAATAGAATAATCCTTATAATCCCCAAATAATCTTTTTCTTGGACTGATGTCAATTACCTTACGACAAAGAAAAATGAGCAAAAATCAGAAGGAATAATAGACTATGAAATTTTAATTTCATTTCATTGAATTTGAACATAGGAGGGTTTACATCGGAATTCAAAAGGCAGTAAATTAAAAACACTTGAGTTACACCCTGAAATAAATCATAGTGTAGGAAGAATGGCAAATCTGAACTACCGGGTCTCCCGCCTAACGGGGAATGGAGTAGCCTTCCAATTTTGCAACTTGGCGTTTTGGCCCATGTACTGCACTTCAGCGGTTCTTGATCCTTCTCCCAACTGGACCATGTTAGTTTCATACAATATCTGCTTCATGGCCTTGCAGATTCCTTCAATTTCTTCGTCCGTAAAGGCCTCTTCTTCTTCTTAGACATATTGCGGTTCGATGAAAGTCTCAGTAATGTGTGGGACTGGCTGAGGTAGGTCACATCCATTGATTTTACGGGCGTCGGCCCACTTCACATCTTCATTTGAGGCTTGGAAACCTATGCCGAAGAATTTTTCAGCGGCAGGTAGAGAGATCGGTTCAGTGATGCCTTGCAAGGACACCCCAAGCCCCTTTCCGGGTCTGTATCCATGTCTAATCATGTCGGTAGCGACCATGATTGACGCATTTGATAGGCAGGGTTGTGGGCATGGAGCACCTTCTTCATGTTGGTCGGCAAGCACAATTTCAAATGCTTGATAGACAATATGCTCACTCCCCTCTCTGGCTTCAAGACATGGGACCGAGGGGTCTCTGTAGATTGACTGCTCGTCCTCCCCGTGGACCACTATCTCCTGGTTTTCATATTCAAATTTGACCATTTGATGGAGGGTAGAGGGTACTGCTCCAGCAGCATGAATCCACGGTCTTCCTAGAAAGAAATTGTATGAGGTATCCATATCTAAGATTTGGAAGGTTACTGTAAAGTCCACAGGGCCGATTGTCATGACTATGTCTATTTCACCAAGGGTGTCCCTTTTGATCCCATCGAAGGCATGGACACATACATTATTCGGCCTGATTCTTTTAGTGTTTATTCACATTCCTTGTAGTGTGGATAAAGGGCAATATCTACCCCGGAACCTCCATCACGCATAATTCTCTTCACATAATATCCCTCACTTTTAATTGTTAAGTGTAAGGCTTTGTTGTGAGCGGATACCTTGGGAGGTAGATCATTCCGGATAAAAGAAATTTTGTTTACTTCAAAGAAACGCTCGACCATTCTTTCCAATTGTTCGATTGAGGTCTCTGCCGGCACATACGCTTCACTTAGCGTTTTCAAGAGTATTTTTTTATGCTCGCTTGAGCCCATCAACAAAGATAAGAGTGATACTTGATCATGAGTTTTCCTGAGTTCTTCAATTGTGGCGTATTCATTCATGTTCATCTTCTTAAAGAACTCTTCAGCCTCTTCGGCGGTAAGAGGGAAGCGTTTGTGCTTATTTTTGGCCAGCTCTTTTAGATTGAGGTATTTTTCAGAGGAGTTTGCTTCAATTGCTTCCCCTATGATCTCTTTTCCTTTGTATGTTACTACCGTCTTGTTGTAGTTCCAAGGGACGGCAATAGTATTTTTCACGGGAGTTTGCGGCGCGCGGCTAATAACCACGGGCTCATTCAGCCTTGGTGAAATTATTTTCCCCCGCGCCACGTACGTCCCCTTTGGTACATACATTTTTGGACCGTTTGTCATGGCTCTGTTGAATTGTAGCCTTCTAGGCGGGCGTAACATACCTTGTTCCTTCTTGGGTGCCCTGGGGACGTAAAGAACGACGTCTTTAAAAGATCCTATCTTTGTCGTGGCTTCAGCCTTCCCCGTGGCTTGAGAGACGGGATTATTCTTCTTTATTTCCTTGGCTGGCTTGGGTGCCGCTTTAGGATTTTTCTCCACATCTGCGATGGCGATGATAGCCTTCAAAGCTGGATAAAATCTTGGTCCTCGCAGATCATGCCGATAACAGGCCCATTGTTATGGGCGGTCAACGAATTGTTAGTCACATTAGGAGCTTCTTCATCCCTTAACACTACCTTCTTTTGCTTTATAAGATTCTCCACAGCCCGTTTGAGGGTCCAACACTCCTCCGTGTCATGCACCTCTACTCCGGAATGATAGGCCTAGTTGGTACCCCGCTTGTATGATGGCGATTGTGGATTTTGCATGTTCGGAGGTACGGGCTGCAAAAGCCCCATCTGAACCAATTTTGGGAAGAGGCTTGAGTATGATTCACCGATAGGAGTAAAGTTAGTTCTCCTTGGTGGTTCACGGTAAGCATTGTATGGGTAGTTGTTTTGAGGGGGGCGTGGATTATATGGAGCTGGGGGAGGATGGTTATTTCTTGGGGGTGGAGCTCTGTTCTGGTTGTATTTTTGTTGCGGCTTGAGATGCGACTGAGCTCTCATCACCGCATAGGGAAAAGGGGATGTAGTATAAGCTACGTTTTGGTGAGGGTAGTAGTGTTGGGGAGTTTTGGGGAATGGACCTGAGTATTGCCGAGAACCCCTGACATCGGAAACCATCATGTCCCCTTCTTCTTTTTTCTTTCTGTTGGCTGCACTCCCGGATCCGTTTTGGATGGCCTGGGAGGTTGCTCTTATGGCCGATTAGCTCAGGATACGACCGGTTTTTAAACCATTCTCAACCATTTCTCCAATTTTGATTGCTTCTGCGAATGGTTTGCCCATGGCAGACATCATATTTTGAAAGTAATCTGCTTCTTGTGCTTGCATAAAAACACTGACCATTTTGACCTCGTCCATCGGAGGTTTGACCCTGGACGCCTGCTCGCGCCACTTAATAGCGTACTCTCTGAAACTTTCCGAGGACTTCTTTTTAAGGTTGGACAGAGAGTTTCTATCGGGAGTGATATCCACGTTGTATTGGAATTGTCGAACAAAGTCCTGGGCTAGGTCATCCCATACATACCTGTGGGATATATCCTGGTCCATGTACCATTCTGATGCAATCCCTGTTAAGCTCTCTCCGAAATATGCCATGAGAAGTTTCTCTTTCCCTCCTGCTCCTCGTAGTTGGTTGCAATACCTTTTCAGATGAGCTATGGGGTCCCCATGTCCATCATATTTTTTGAACTTGGGGGTTTTAAACCCGAGAGGCAAATGGACGTGCGGGAACATGCACAAATCGGCATAGGAGACGCTTTTCTGCCTGCTCAGCCCCTGTATGTTCTTGAGGCCCTGCTCGATACTCTTCATTTTCTGAGCCATTTCTTCGTGCTTGGGTCTTTTCTTATCTCGTCCCAAAGTAACTTCGTACTGAGGTTCTTGGGGATATGAATGAGGAGTGGCATGAGTGGCACCCAGAAATGATGGCATTTGGAATGTAAACGCCGGCGGCTCAAAGATGTGCCCGATGATAGTTGGTGGAGCCATGGCGGAGCTTAGTGGTGCGGTGAAGATGTTGGATGATGCACCGGAAAACAAGACCTGGGGGCGAACCTCAGAAGGTCTTCCGGCGAAGTGAGCCGACATAGTTGGGTATCCCAGCGGCGTGGCCGGGTAACTTATAGGGATGTTAGAAGTCCCGCTTGTCCTGGGGATTATCTCGGGGAAACCCGGGATGTAACTGGGCGGTTTCCTACCGTTGGACCATGCTTCCCACATTTCTAGCATGCAGCAACGTAGGATCCTATTCTCTTTAGTTGTGGCTGACTCAGACGTTGGGATGACTGAATTTGGGTCCACCACAGAAGAGTTGATGATTGATAAGTGGCTTTCAGATGCCATTTCTATGCTTCCCTTTGATCTAGTGAAGTAGGGATGGGGAGCTAGGTTACCGCAAAACCAACTACCCTAGAAAAACACCTTTTAAGAGTGAACCAACAAAACGTTAGGTCGAAACATTTTATCACATAGGGGATCGCATGTTTGGGGTATGCAATGCACCTAGTCAATTAAACACTTTCTATATGTTTTGCAACAGTTGTGTGTCTCATCCCGACTTTATTTTCTCGTATTTGAACTTTCCCTCATTTTTTATCCTATTTTCATCCTTTTGTCTTTCTCTATCACTCTTTTCTCTCTTTCATTGTATTATTTTTTGCTCTTTTATTTCTCACTCACTTTCCTTTCTTAAGATTATGATCGAATCCTATGTGGATTTACTACGTATCACTCTGCGTGAATCAGATCATTACGTAGTTCAAAGGATAAATCCGAAGGAAGGAAATAAATATTTTTTGAAACTTTCATTCATTAGACAAAATACTTTCAACTTCATATGAAACTTCACTACACTTCTTTTGAAATTTTAAAAACTACAAAAGGCTTAAGACATGTTTTCTTGGAAATACAAAAACTACAATGGACTAAGACAGGACTACAGCAGGAAAATAAAATACAGACTCGAAAAAATATCAAAAATACATCAGTGCTTCCATTGCTTCAGGGACCCGTGGGGCATCATTCGGCCTTGCCACTGCCCTGCGTGCTATATCTTGTTGGAGGCAGTATAGGTCATCCATTATCTTGTAGACGAAGATCATATCCGCTGAGAAGAAGGTGGTCCGAGTCATATCTTTGCATTCCTGGCATTTGGTGACAATGTAATCAGCTATCTCCCGGACCCTTTGCCTGATGATACCTTTTTGCTGAAGTAGACGCCCGATCTGCTGAGATCTTGCCTCTAAAGCCTGGGCGTCTTTGTGAGTCTGCTTTTTCCACTATCGTAATTCTTCTTCCAACTGGGCTATCATGTCATAACACTGTTCTCTTTCTGCCTTAAACCTTTGTGCTTGTTTGACTATCTCGTTTTCAAAGGTGGCCATTCTTTCTTTCAAACCCAGAACTTCTTGGTCATGCTTTCTCTTTAATTTTTGCACGAATTCTTCCCTTTCTTCTGCATTCTTTGCCAACTTTGCTCGAGCTCGGGTAAAATCCTCCTCGGCTTTGTCCAAGTCGTCCCCATAGCTACACAACTTTTTCCTAAGGCTGGTGACAAGTCTTTCGTCATCTCTACTTCTTTCGGGGTTTTCAATGGCTATCCTCATTTTCTAAATTTGAGCTCTGAGGGCTTCATTTTCTCAGTTCATCCTGTTTTTTTCCCCTTCGGATGCAACAGTTTGTAAAGTGTTTTCAAATTTGAGCTCCCTGATATGGGCCTCAAGTTTACTTATTGTAGACCGGTAATTATTTTCCTTCTCTAACCAACCCCAGTGTTCTTGTGTCTGCTCAGTAAAATGCTGCACGTGAGGTCTTTTCGCAGGTCGCTCCGGTTTTTGGTTCTCTCGGCCTCTTCTACCATACCAAGAAACATAGGCCGGCTCTACTTCCCTTTGAGATAAGTTTCTTACCCGAGTCTGTGGCTCTAAGAATCTGCACTGGTTCCAAATCTGATGGACCCTATTTTCCGAAAATGTAGTTCTCGGACATAACTCAATGGCTTGTTGGCTTAGGTCCTCATCATGTGGAATGTATACCCAATTGCCGTAAGACCCGATGTGGGGCATATGGCTGGATACTCCGCAGACCCATTAACAAAATATAGCACACTTCAGCGGACATATTGATAACCTCGCCGATAGGGAGCCATCCGAAAGTCCACTCGATTCGGTCGGCAGTCAATGAATTCATATGTGAGTGCCAGGCCTCTGTGCCCTCAGGAAATTTGTGGCCTTTTACCCGAGTACTGTGTTCTTCGATACATTTCAGACCGGTTAAGCCGTAGTTCATGTAACCTGGGCAGTGACAGAGGTACTCGATCATCCAAATCTGTAGGAGCAGATTGCACCCTTCAAAGAACTTTCCTCCTGATTGGCAAATTGTCAGAGCACGGTAAATCTCGGCTAAGATCATTTGTATAAGGGTGCCATTGCTATTCTTCATCATGAAATCCGCCATCCCTACTAATCTGATATCTATAAGTCCGTCACCTCTGGGGAAGATTAAGGTGCCCAGGAATGCTACCACGTAAGCTAACCCCCGGCGGGCTTCCCATTTAGCCTGATTCTTGTGGTGAGTCAGACCAGTATTTTCAGCTTCATAGCCCCGAGGATCTCCATAACGTTTGTACAGGAAATAGAAAGTGCAGAACCCTTCCGCCAGGTGTGAGTCTTGAGTGTCCCGACTGATGTTCAAAAGATCTAAGAACTTAGGTGGATTTACCGCCCTAGGTGCCACCAGATACCGACTCTAAGATTGTCACTGAGACCATCATACCGCGCTATTTCCTCTAGCATGGGCATCAGCTCAAAGTCTGAAAAGTGGAACACGTTGTGGGCGGGGTCCCAAAATGACACTAAAGCTTCAACGATATCCAACCTCGGCTTGATTTTTAGAAGGCCAGTAAGTTCGCCCAGAGCTTTTACGACAGACTTTCTACTAACTTCCCCCAGGTCGCTCCACCACATATAGAGTCCCACGGGAATTTCCTCGACAGCCCTAAAAGGAGTGTTTTCAACTGTATTCATCCTGAACATTTGTTTAAATGTTTTGATTAAGAAAACAAAGCCATACAAGGTTTTGACTGAATGCGAAAAAGTGTTATTTTTGCAAAAGTTTTGCAATAAAGAAAAATGGATCGTCCTTACGAATACGGCCCCTCAATACTTTGGGTAGGAAGCTTTTAGGGCTATGCTCGCTAATTGGGCCAATTTTTTTTAAAAGACTGGCTATTTTCTTGCAAAAACAGCCTCCCGGCGTCCCGTTGGGACAATTGGCTATTTAGGCAATAACAACATCACCTAATTTTGGGACCGTATTTTCTATTTTGGTTTTTCTTTTTAAAAAAAAAATAAGGTTGGACCCGATGAGGGTTGCCTACGTATCTCACATCCGGTGAGAATCAACCAATGCGTAGTTCGGGAAATCTCGACATAATTTTGAAAAATATGCACCGACTTACTTTATTTCGAAATACTATTTTCAGAAATTTTGGAAGAGTTTCGGGATGATCTTGAATATCGGGGTTTTTCAAAAATTGGCTAAATCTCTTATTCTATTCCTCTCTTGGTTTTTCTGTTATCTCTTTTTCTTTTCTTTCCTCTTTGTTGTTTTTTTAGCCGGTCAACAAACAAACCATAACAAAATGTTGTACACATAGCAAGTAGGATGCATCAGGATAGTCTTTAATTTTGGGTTCACCTGTCCTAGACAGACCCAACCCCTGTGTTGAGTCCCCTAAGTCAAATGCACGTGATGCAAACAACGCACTAACTAAGGATCCGACATGAGGTTATGTTATACTAGGTTTATATCTTGGGGTTTTGTTCTAGACAAGACTTACGTACCTCGTTCTAAAATTTGGATATGACTCTAACAGAAAAGAAGTCACACGAAGTGCACAGTCCCCAGATTATTTAGAAGACTCCGAGAGAAAAGGGCTTCGACACAATTTATATACAGTTCACATAATGTCAAAGCGGCAAAATGCGGCATTTAGCACATTAGGTTCAAACATGTAAAAATCAGATAATAAAGCCAAATATAACAGTTTATTCTAAGCTCGAATTCTTGAACCCTGAACCATAGATTCTGGGTTCTCAATTCCCCACCAGAGTCGCCAGAGTTGTCACACCTCTTTTTCACTACCCCCGGATTAATGAAGGGGTAGTAAGGGAGTTTTCCAATTAAAGTGACATTATTCAGATTTGGGATTTATTTATTATTTTAGAGTCGCCACCCTATTTTTTGACGATGCTCCGGGACACCGTTTGTTTTGAAAATCCCAAACCGAGGAATTTTGACTCTGTTTTGATTTGTCTGCGACCAGAAATTCGAGTAAGGAATTCTGTTAACTCCGGAGAAGGTGTTAGGCATTCCCAAGTTCCGTGGTTCTAGCACGGTCACTTATACTATTATTATTTGGCCTAAATTATCTGATTGTGCATTTAACCTTTCTAAATTTTTACCGCTTTTGATATTTATGGATTTATCTTGAAAATAAGTCACGAGAACGTGCACTTGTTGTGCTTTTGAACGTATTACAATTACGCCACATGAAATGCACCCGTAATCGCAACACGCGATTTTATTATGATTTGAAGTTTGAAGACGGGGACATGAGTTGTCGAACCCGAGTGTAGATTACGTAATCAAGACTATTGGTCATGACGGTTTTATAGTTCCTATTTGAGGCAACACTTGATCATTCTTTATGTTTTTCTATTTTTGAAAGAGCATTTTAGTTTTAAGATCAATTAGGACATTTATGGATTTATCTTGAACAAGTCATGATGGCGTGCACTTGTTGTTTTCGAGCACACGGAAAACACGTCACATGAAATGCACCTGTGGTTGCTATGCATTTTATTAATGTTCGGAGTTGAGGGTCGGGGGCATGAGTTGCCACTCCCGAATGTAGTTTATTGTAATTTTGAAGTAATGATTTTTTATCAGATTTCAGACTAAATGTATTCGTTCTACCTAGAAGATCTCCTAAAACGGTATTCATTAGCCTAAGACAGCATCTTATGGGCTATAGCCTCATTTAGCCCCATTTTATCACATTAGGCCATCCTAAGCTAATTCCCCTTGTAATAGGACTACTAGTTCTGAAAAAGATTTTGTTTTTAGCCAACAATGGCGAATGTGGGAATCAGAATGTCCCTCATTCATTCAGACATATAAAATTCAGATATCTAAATATGTCACTTATTAAGATGAAATCACTCTACTTCTCCAGAATTTCAATGATTTCTAACAAAGATCACATCACAGGCAGTTTTATTAATTTGAAACAGTAGTCTTATTAATTTAAAATAGCCTAATCTCATGCTTCTGAAGGATTAAAGTTCATATTTATACATTGATTTCAGAAATTACAAAGTGCGTAGTGAACTAAAAATAGCCTATTGATTCTACTCATTGCAACTCGACTGAAATTGAAATAACTATTTTTTCAAAACCTGACAGGCGTTTATACAGACTTCATGTATGTTCTTTTGTCTGATGTCACTTTCAGAACAGATAAAATGTAAATTCAAACTTTTCATGAACATGAATCAAAACTGAAATTAAGTGTACAATCCAGTCTTAAATTACATTACAATGAGAGCTAAAAAAAATACAGAGATTTACAGCTTGACTATTGCTATACATTTTTCAGAATAAAAGAAACTAACATAAGGGTTCCAACTAATTTTACCGACTTGAACTCCCTTAAGGATTTACATTTAGGCCTTCCCTTGTAATCTGTAGAGCGCCCCCAATTAGTTGAGTGTTGATTACCCATCAGACCAAACAGGACCATGAAAGGGGTCAAGTTTAAACTTGATGATGTGATGCCAAGCTATACTAGAAAAAGCAGAATTGTTTATGCATCCTTTTGGGGTAAACCTGACCATGAATGAGTCAAGTTTTAGTCCCATAATGCCATATACTAACCTAAGTCTAAAGTTATATGGAGACTTATTTACTGAGTCTTTTCATGAAGATAAGAGCGTCTTTTAACGTTAATCTAAGATAATAAATCCAACACTTTACTAGTTGAACATTATTGAGGATATACCTTAGAACTTTGTAAGAAAGACGAGTCTAACCATGAGGGAGGCTAGATTCAATCCTTAATGATGCTCCTAGAAGAACAAAGTATATTCACACATTTCATGGACTGAATCTGGCCATAAAAGAGGTCAGATTCAGCTCCATAGGTCTCATAGTTTTAACTTTTAGGCTTTTATAGAGACAGAATCTGATCATTTTAGGAGATTCTGATTCTTCACTTTAGGAAGCCTTTTGACTACTTATTTTTACACCCTAAAAGGTGTGATGACCCAAAAGGTCATCCTAAGTTAATTTAGCTAAATCTGTGTTCTGAGGCCCCGAAAGCCTCCGTTAATCTCACCTTGGTATGCGTGCGTAGCCCAGTCGTGTAGCCGGGAAGCTTTGATGTGAAAACTAGATGAAAAGTTGATTTTTATAATAATTAATTGATTAAGGTTGACTTTGGTCAACATTTTTGGTAAACGGACCTGGACCTGATATTTAACGATCCCGGAGGGTCTATAGGAAAATATGGAACTTGGACATATGCCCGGAATCGAATTCCGAGGTCCCAAGCCCGAGAAATGAAGTTTTAAAGAAAATTGTTTTCTGAAAATAATTAAGGTTTTGAAAATGAATATTCATGTGAAACCCGTGTTACCGGGCGCGTATTATGGTTCTGGAGCCCGGAACAGGTTTAATATATGTTATGTGAGTTATCTATGACATTTGGTGTTAAACGGACTTAAAATGAAGTGTTTCGGATATAAATCAGAATAGTTAAGCCTTATGAAGTTTTAAGAAAATTCTATGAGTTGTGAGGTTTAATTCATTGATTTTGATGATATTTTGGTGATTTAAATGCTTGAATAAGCACGTGGGATGATTTGGGAGTCGTGTGTGTCATTGGGTTTGAGGTTCCAAGGGCTCGGGATAGTTTCGAGTAGGTTTCGGGATGCATTAGACTTAAAATCACTGAGCGTTGCAGGTACAGTTGCAGGTCTCTGAACCTGGGAGCGCGGCCGCGATCGCTTTTCCGCGGACTGCGGTGCTCCCTTCACGGCTGCGGTCGTCTTATCGCGGACCGCGGTGAGAAACTTCATAGGACCGTAGAGACCTTCGCGGCCGTGGTCGATTTGTTGCGGACAACGGTTGTCGATCTTCAGAGAGGCAACACGAGGCCTTCGCGGCCGCAGTCGGTTTTTCGCGGACCGCGGTGGGGGCTTGGGAAGGGATACCTATATATAACGAATTTTTCAGCTATTTTTCACTTTTCAAAAACCCTAAAACACTAGAGGCGATTTTCAAAAGACCCTTTCTTTTCCAAAACATTTGTAAGTAATTTCTAACTCATTTTCTTTACTCCTTAACTTCTTTTTACAAGATTTCACACTAGAATCTAGGCCTAAAATCCTAAAATCAAAGTAGAGATTAGGGGTTTTGGGTAGAGTTAGGGTTTATGGGATTTTGGGTAATTCAACCTCAATTTGGGGTCGGATTTTAAAACAAATTATATATTTGAACTCGTGGGGGGGTATGGGTAATCGGGTTTTGTCCGAGCTTCGTGTTTGGACCAAGCGGGCCCGGGGTCGAATTTTGGTATGTTTGGAAGAATGCTAGGAATTGTATAATTAGGCTATGAGATTGTATTAAAGAGTCATTATTGATGTTAATAAGTTAATTATGTCTAGATATTATCGTTTCGGAGTTGAATTCAAAAGGAAAGGTGGTATTATAAGCTTGAATTGCTATTCTTGGACCCGAGGTAAGTGTCTTGCCTAACTTTGGTGAGGGAATAGGTATTGTATGCTATGTGCTAAGTGTTTATCATGTTCAATGCATAGGTGAAGTGACGAGTACCTATGCATTGTGTGTCAAGCATGACCGTGAGTCTATTTTCTGATAGAAACCTTGTCGCTACTTCCATGATCCTTTATGTTATGAAATTGTCTCTACTTGAAAGTTGTTTGTTGTTGGAATACTTGGTTGATGAACCCATGATATATTGGTTCGGTTGAGAACCCATTTGTTAAGGATATATATATTGAAGAGATTGGTTATAGCTAAGACCCTTGCCGGGAAATTGTTGTGATATTGATTGATGTTTTCCCTTGCCGGGTTATTTGAATTATATTTCCACTATGATGCATTCCTTACCATTGATATTTGTCATTGTTATGGTGAGAAAGAGTGTAAAGCACGAAGGGTGATGTCGTGCCATGATATACGTTGATCACATCATACATTGCATAGTGAGAAAGAGTGTAAAGCACGAAGGGTGATGTCGTGCCATGATATACGTTGATCACATCATACATTGCATAGTGAGAAAGAGTGTAAAGCACGAAGGGTGATGTCGTGCCATGACTTACATTGATTATAAGCATGAAGGTTAATGTCGTTCCATGATTTAAATTGATTATAAGCACGATGGTTAATGTCGTGCCATGATTTACATTGCCTTACATTGTACATTGCATTGTGAGGAAGAGAGTAAAAGCACGAAGGGTGATGCCGTTCCATTATTTACATTGCTCACATTTATACCTGTTATGTTAGTAATCTCGTTAACTTGCTCTGTTTCTTTCCTCCTATGTGTTTAGTCAATTGCCTTATCGCTCACTTGTTACCCCATTAACTGCTCCCGTATTCCCCTACTAGTATGTCTATTTCTTGCCTTGTCTTCCCATGATTATATGTCATAGAATAGGACAAGTGAACGTTGTTGTCAAGTGTAGCCTCGTCACTACTTCGACCGAGGTTAGGCTCGGCGCTTACTCACTACATGGGGTCGGTTGTACTGATACTACACTGCACTTCTTAATGTTGTGTAGATCCCGCATCCGGACCCAGTGGACCTTGGTGTCTCTTCTAACCCTAGAACTCATATTGTCTTGTCGTATTTTCTAGTTCCAAAGACAATTATATATTTTCTTTCAGACTTTGTATTTAGTTTTCAATAGGCAGTCCGTGAGGTTGTGATTCCCGGTTTTGGGGAATTATGCGACGTTTGTATTTACTATCTCACGTAGTTTTTGAATAATTTATCATTTTCGCTGTTTAAGACTATAAAGCATTTTCGTTAAATACTGTTAAATTGGTGTTACTATGATGGTTTAGCTGTGCACGTTGGCTTGTCTAGCGGGTTCAACATTAGACGCAGTCACGACTCGAAGGTGGGATTTTGGGTCGTGACAAGTTGATATCAGAGCTCTAGGTTTCTTAGGTCTCACAACTCACGGACAAACTTGGTAGAGTCTGAGGGATCGGTACGGAGACGTTTGTATTTACCCCCCAGAAGCTGCAAAGTTTGGAATAACTCCACATTTCTTCATCTCCATCGTGCGAATCTATTCTATCATTGATGATTGAGCTTGCTTACTCTTGTCCTCTCGCTAATCTCGACAACACGCGAAGCGTCTACGACCGGACAAAAGATGAAGCCCCAATGACGGCTACGATCAAGGGAAAAGGCAGAAGCAGAGCACAGTCTAAAGCTCGAACACCAACACCTATTATACAGTCTCAAATGGATCTAGATGCGGAGGTTCTAGCTCGGTCAGTATATGTTGGACTAGTTCAGATTCTGGAAGGATTTATAGCTACTCAATTGTTGCAAGATGCACTAGTCCGTTTATTGAGGTTGGACAATTTACCAAACAAGTTCCACTCCATTTCAGTGGTATATCTTTTGAGGACCCACATGATTTTCTTGACCGCTTCTATGAGGTATTGCACACCATGGGAATAAGTGTAAAGCAACGGGGTTGATTATATGAGCTGTGAAGTTTAACATCGTGGATTATCAGGTATTGTGACCTATGACTTCGTGCCACATGGGGGAAGTCCACTGTCAAGGAATAGATTGCGAGGTCGCGTGTCATATCGGTTTTGGTTTGGAATGCATAAGGCCGGGGATTTTTTTTACAAGAGATAAGGCTGGGAATTTCGGTACGTCTACCTCCTTAATAACCTTATACCTCAGTACCAAAGGAGTTATTCAAACAACTTGAAGTCTACTCAGCGTGGAAGTCACCGTGGCGTCAGGCCATACGACGGTATCAGAATATGCCATCAGGCTCGGTAAGTTAACCGGTCATACTCCTACGTTGGTCCGTATATCCAGAGGGAGAGTCCCCAGACTCATTAAAGGACTCAAAAATGATTGTAAATTTTGGACGACTCAGGGCATTATGATACTTTATGTCGGCTAGTGGTAGAAATTGCCCAAGATTTGGGAGAGTCATATTTCATCAGAGCACTCAGGCTACGTGCCCCATTGCAGCTACAACTCAACTACATGACCACCTAGGGGAAAAAGGAGTCAGAATGTCGAAAGTGGAGGTTAGATTCCTAGAGGTGGATACCTAGTCTGTTGATATATTTTCTATGGTATGGATGAGGTTGTTACATTAAATGGTTTTATTACAAGAACAATCTCTAATTATAATAAAGTGATGATTTTCTGAACTTAATTCGATCATGCGTATCTAATAAAATTCTTCTAATATGCTCCACTCTCGGGGGAGCTTCGTAACTCTAAAAATCTACTTATGTGAATACTTGTATTGAGAAATTCTATGGGGATAATTGTGTTTACCATTACGTGTTGAAATTTTGCTTAACGAAAAATATTTAAATGAAGGAAATGGAATGTTTCGATTGGCACGATATGCATATTACTTGTGATTCAGAATTGAGGAAGAGATCCTCGCGTGTTAATATGATTTGGTATATTTAGACCGGGCCTCGAGCCGCAATGGAAGACATGTAAAGATGAGATCCTTGTGATGGAAATCCTTGTGTTTAAATTCTCCCTTGTGAATTAAATTTTGTTTTGTTTTTACTTTAGTACTGGTAGGGAGTCATGCTTGTTAAACTTATTAATTATGTACAAAATAAGAGTAATAAAAATAACATTAATTAATTAATAAATAAATAAATAGATAACCTAAATTAACTATCTGTGCGAAGTTTGCCAAATTCGTGCTATGATTATGGAGCCTTAACCTACAAGGTAGGTGCCCACCCCAGGTGGCGTTAGATGAGGCACATTATTTTGGGTAATTATGAGGTCTTCAAGCATCGTATCTCGATATCAGTATTGTGAAGGAATTGAAGGAGCAGTTACAGGATTGTTGGGCAAAGGCTTCATTAGGCCTAGTGTGTCTCTTTGGGGGTGCTTCAGTGTTATTCGTGAAGAAGAAAGATGGCTCGATGAGGATGTGCATTGACTACCGGCAGTTGAATAAGGTTACTATTAAGAACAAGTATCCTTTGCCGAGGATTGATGACTTATTTGATCAGCTTCAGGGTGCTTCAGTGTTCTCTAAGATAGACTTGAGGTCTGGTTACCATCAGCTGAGGATCAGGGCGTATGACGTTCCTAAGACGGCTTTTCGCACTTGTTATGAGCATTATGAGTTTTTGGTTATGTCGTTTGGGTTGACAAATTCCCCCGCTGCTTTTATGGAGTTGATGAATCGGGTATTCAGGCCTTATTTGGACTCATTCGTGATCGTGTTTATAGATAATATCTTGATTTATTCCCGTAGTCGATAGGAGCATGAGCAACATCTTCGGGTTGTTCTCCAGACTTTGAGAGATCGACAATTGTACGCCAAGTTTTCTAAGTGCGAGTTCTGGTTGAGTTCTGTGGCATTCTTGGGCCACGTTGTGTCGGCAGAGGGCATTCAGGTGGATTCAAAGAAGGTTTCAGCAGTTAGAGATTAGCCTAGGACCACTTCAGCCACAGAGATTCGGAGCTTCTTAGGCCTAGCAGGCTATTATCGCCGGTTCGTGGAAGGGTTTTCATCTATAGCAGCCCCGATGACCAAGTTGACGCAGAAAGGTGTTTAGTTCAGATGGTCCGAGGAGTGTGAGGCGAGCTTTCAGAAGCTCAAGACAGCATTGACCACAACACCAGTGTTGGAATTGCCCATAGGTTAAGGTCTGTATACCGTGTATTGTAATGCATCACGGGTTGAGCTCGGTGCGGTATTGATGCAGGATGGCAAGGTCATAGACTATGCATCACGTCAGTTGAAGTTACATGAGAAGAATTATCCAATTCACGACTTGGAGCTTGCAGCTATTGTTCATGCCTTGAAGATTTGGAGGCACTATTTGTATGGGGTACTGTGTGAGGTATTCACTTATCACAAGTGTTTGCAATACTTGTTTAAGCAAAAGGAGTTGAACATGAGGCAGAGAAGGTGGTTAGAGTTGCTGAAGGATTATGATATTACTATTCTCTATCATCCGGGGAAGGCCAATGTGGTGGCCGATGATTTGATCCAGAAGTTAGTTAGCATGGGTAGTCTTGCCTATTTATCAGTTGGAGAGCAACCTCTTGTTTTGGATGTTCAGGCGTTAGCCAACCGATTTGTGAGGCCGGAGGTTTCTGAGGGTGGCAGTGTTTTGGCCCATACTGTCGCTCGTTCTTCATTGTATGATCGTATTCGTGCCAGGCAGAATGATGATCGTTGTTTATGTGCTCTTAGAGATACGGTTCGGCACGGACGTGCCAAACAGGTCACAGTTGATGCCGAGGGAGTTTTGAGGATGCAGGGTCGCATTTGTGTACCCGATGTGGATGGCATTTGTGAGTTGGTACTACAAGAGGCCCATAGTTCCCGGTATTCCATTCATCCGGGTGCCACAAAGATGTACCAGGACTTGCGGCAGCATTATTGGTGGCGTAGGATGAAGAAGGATATTGTANGTTGGGCTTCCACGGACTCAAAGGATGGTTGATGCAGTATGGGTTGTTGTGGATAGGCTGACTAAGTCAGCACATTTCAGTCCTGTGTCGGTTTAGTATTCAGCGGAGAAGTTGGCAAAGATCTATATGAGAGAGATTGTCAGATTGCATGGTGTGCCCCTATCCATTATATCAGACCGAGGTACTCAGTTTACCTCCCATTTATGGAGGGTATTCCAGTGAGAGTTGGGCACACAGATTGAGTTGAGCACAACATTTCATCCTCAGATGGACGGACAGTCCGAGTGTACTATTTAGATTTTGGAGGATATGTTGCGAGCGTGTGTCATCGACTTTGGTGGTTCATGGGATCAGTTATTTCCCTTAGCGGAGTTTGCCTACAACAATAGTTATCAGTCGAGCATCCAGATGGCTCCTTATGAGGCAAGGTATGGTAGGCGATGTCGGTCTCCAGTCGGATGGCTTGGACCGGGAGAGGCTAGGTTATTGGGTTCTGAGTTAGTCCAGGACGCCTTGGACAAGGTGAGGATTATTCAGGATAGACTTCGTACAGCTCAGTCCAGGCAAAAGAGTTATGCAGATCGCAGACATGATAGGAGATCAGGTGTTTCTTAGAGTGTCGCCTATGAAAGGCGTGATGAGGTTCGGGAAGAGGGGAAAGTTGAGCCCTAGGTACATTGGTCCATTTGAGATTTTGGACAAGGTAGGAGAGGTGGCCTACGGACTTGCCTTGCCACCACATTTATCAGTCGTTCATCCAGTGTTTCATGTCTCTATGCTCCGGAGGTACATTGCAGATCCTTCTCATGTTCTTGACTTCAGCGGTGTCCAGTTGGACAAGGATCTGACTTATGAGGAGGAGTCGGTAGCCATATTAGCTAGGCAGGTTCGTCAATTGAGGTCGATTCGTGTACGCAGTCCGGACGTGAAACCGGAAAGCTTTCATGTTAAAATATAAGAAACAATAATTTTTAGAATTACAAATTTTGGTTTTAGTTGACTTGAGTCAACATTTTGAGTAAACGGACTCAAATCTGTGTTCCGACAATCTCGGAAGGTCCGCAGTAAAATATAGGACCCGGGCGTATGCCCGAAAATGAATTCCGATGTCCCAAGCCTTAGAAATCAATTTTTGAAAGAAATTGTTTTGCTGAAATATTTATGAAATAATGAAAAGAATTAATGTTTGAAGTCATTGGTATCGGGTCCGTATTTTGGTTCCGGAGACCGGTACAGATTTGTTATGATATTCAGGCCTTGCCTGTGAAATTTGGTGAAATACGGAGTTCGTTTGACGTGATTCGGACATCCGGTTGAAAAGTTATGAACTATAAGTGTTCTTGAGGAAAATAATGAGTTTTGAGGTTTAATTCGTTGTTTTACATGTTATTTTCATGATTTGATCGAAGGAGCAAGTCCATATTATGCTTTTAGACTTGCGTGCATGTTTGATTTAGAGCCCCGAGGGCTCGGGTGAGTTTCAAATAGGTTTGGGTTGTGTTGCGCTCGTTCTTTCTTATGCTTCGACGTCGTTTCTTCAAGCATAAATGATATCATATTGAACAAATGAGCTCCGATTTATGTTTTGAATGAAGTATTAGATCCGTATCGTAATTACGGACCCGTAGCAAAAAGAATCATCGAATTTGGACATCGTATGAGGATTTTATGGCCATTTTACCAAGGTTGCCCAGATTTTTCTGGTTAATTACGAATTTGCCCCTGACGGCGTATTAAAAACCTGCACTATTTGCAAATCTTAAAACCTACATATCTCCTTCATTATAAGGTCAAATTGAGTGATTCAAAAGCCTAAATTCATTAGAATTTCACAAGGAATCCATTGGACACAAGAAAATCGAGTTTAGGTATCGTTTGGCATGAGAAACGAGACAGAATAGCTGGCAGAAAATAAATACAAAACGGGTAAACTTCTTCTTCTTCAAATTTTCGAACTCCACAGCCCTAGGAACGAATTTCTTCACCAAATATCATCCCCAAGTCATAGGTAATCAATTCTAAACTTTACTCCTTCAATTACCCATTGTTTTTCATCACTTTTAAATCAAAAACTAAGAATTTTCATGGTAAAAATTGAGGGTTTGGGTAGAATTAGGGAATTTTATAAAAATCGAATCTTTACCTCGAATTGAGGTCGGATTTCGAAATTAATTGTATATTTGGGTTCATGGGTGAATGGGTAAACGTAATTTGGTCCGAACCCCGAGTTTAGACCAAGCGGGCCCGGAGTCAGGTTTTCACTTTTTTTTAGAAAACTTAGAAAAAATTATATTTTCCAATAAAGTTAGTTCCTTTAACAATAGTTAATGATATTAAGTTAATTTTGATTAGATTCGAGCAATGTAGAGGTGAATTCAAAAGGAAAAGCAATAATTGAGATGTAAGTGGCCTGCGGAATTGAGTTAAGTGTTTGGCCTAACTTTAGCTTGAGGGAATAGGACTCCCCACTTGTTTGCTACGTGAATTGCATGGGTGTGGTGTATAGGAGTGGTGACGAGTATCTATGCACCATCCAAATCGTTTGTTAAACATGATCCCCTTTCCCCTTCCCACTTATTTGATCATTGTTTTAACTGTTACATGTTCATTATTGTTTCTATGACTATTTGACCTTGTTGAATTGTTGTTAGTTATCGTTGTGACTATTTGGAAAGAGTATTGGTTGTTTGAACTGGTTCACTTGTCATATAAACATGGTTGAGAGGTTTGGTATTGTTTTTATAAAATAAATGAATATATTTTGATATTCCTGTTGGTTTCATGGTTGAGAGGTTATTGATGAGGTTATAAGAAAAATTCAATTTATTATTTATAATTGTTGAGGTTCGCGTGTTTATTGGGTTTCATTGAGTTATTTACGATTGTTGTTGTAAGTGTGTTAAAAATGTTAGATGTTCTCTTGAGTTTATCATAGTATAAAAAGACTGAGCTGGATTGACAGTGTTACAATATTTACTTATATTCTGGTTTGTTTTATTGTGAAATAATATTGGTTAAAGATTACGAGCTATATGATTTTCTGTTTGAAATTGTGAAAGGCTTGGTCTGAATTGTGAATTTTTTTATGAATAAATTGATATGGTATGTCTGGTGGGAGCGGGTTGCACGCCGCAACAAGGAGCGATAAGGGATGACATTTATATTTTTACTGATTTTCAAAGAAAATAAAGATTTGAAAAGCTAAATATTTATATTTTATTGTTATAATTTTTTTTTTGAAAAATAAAGATTTGAAACTTTCTATTATTTTGGCACTACTTTTATTCAAAGATAAAGTTTGAGAACTTGGAAATTTTGAGGATTGGTTATAGCTGAGGCCTGAAAGAGGCGGTTGTGTTATTTTGTTATTGTTGCAGTATTTGAATTGATGTGTTTAGATTTCCTTCCTGTTGTATAATTATCGTCTCAGATATATTTTTCTTGTTCGTGTAGAATTGTTTTATTGTGTTATCGTATATATATTAATATCACAGGTTTGATGTTAAACTCCCACCTTAGCCTCGTCACTACTTCGCTGAGGTTAGGCTCGGCACGTACTCAGTACATGGGGTCGGTTGTACTGATACTACACTTTGTGCTCTTTTGCACAGATCCAGGTATTAATCAGCAGTAGAGGATTCCAGGACGACCACCCGATTCGTTTGGAGACACGAAGTACATCTGCCGGCGTTCGCAGATTCCGAGAGTCTTCTCCTATTATTATTTACACTATTTTATTATATTCAGAACAGTTACACTACTTCTTTCGGCCATTATTTGTAGTATTCTTTAGTAGTTCGTGAATTGTGACACCAGACCCTGGGGTAGTCTTAGAGTTGTTTACATAATTAGTTCGTGATTCATTTTATTTAAATGATTATTGTTATCATTTTATTTTATTTTGTTTGGAATTATTTTAATTAGGCTCAATTGGAATTTATTTATTTATGCTCAAGTAATTAATCAAGGAAATTAGTTAATCGACTTCTAACATTGGCTTGCCTACCAAGTGTGGTGTTAGGCGCCATCACGATCTCTGAGGTTGGGAATTTGGGTCGTGACAGCAGCATTCCTTACCATTGATATTTGTCATTGTTATGGTGAGGAAGAGTGTAAAGCACGAAGGGTGATGTCGTGCCATGATATACATTGATCACACCATACATTACATAGTGAGAAAGAGTGTAAAGCACGAAGGGTGATGTCGTTCCATGACTTACATTGATTATAAGCACGAAGGTTAATGTCGTGCCATGATTTACATTGATTATAAGCACGAAGGTTAATGTCGTGCCATGATTTACATTGCCTTACATTGTACATTGCATTGTGAGGAAGAGAGTAAAAGCACGATGGGTGATGCCGTGCCATGACTTACATTGATTATAAGCACGAAGGTTAATGTCGTGCCATGATTTACATTGCCTTACATTGTACATTGCATTGTGAGGAAGAGAGTAAAAGCACGATGGGTGATGCCGTGCCATGACTTACATTGATTATAAGCACGAAGGTCAATGTCGTGCCATGACTTACATTGATTATAAGCACGAAGGGTTAATGCCATGACATGATTTACATTGCCTTACATTGTACATTGCATTGTGAGGAAGAGAGTAAAAACGCGAAGGGTGATGCCGTGCCATGATTTATACAAATTCACATCATACATCGCATTGTGAGAAGAGAGTAAAAGCACGAAGGGTGATGCCGTGCCATTATTTACATTGCTCACATTTATACTTGTTATGTTAGTATTCTCGTTAACTTGCTCTATTGCTTTCCTCCTATGTGTTTAGTCAATTGACTTATCGCTCACTTGCTACCCCATTAACTACTCCCGTATTCCCCTACTTGTCTGTCTATTTCTTGCCTTGTCTTCCCATGATTATATGTTGTAGAATAGGACATGTGAACATTGTTGTCAAGTGTAGCCTCGTCACTACTTCGACCGAGGTTAAGCTCGACACTTACTCAGTACATGGGATCGGTTGTACTGATACTACACTGCACTTCTTAATGTTATGCAGATCCCACGTCCATACCCAGTGGACAACGTTAAGGGAGTCTCCTTCAGTCCAGCACAGAGGCTTCAAGGTATACCCGCTGGCGTTCGTGGGCCTTGGCGTCTCTTCTAACCCTAGAACTCATATTGTCTTGTCTTATTTTCTAGTTCCGAAGACAATTATGTATTTTCTTTCAGACTTTGTATTTAGTGTTCAATAGGCAGTCCGTGAGGTTGTGACTCCCGATTTTGGGGCATTATGCGACGTTTGTATTTACTATTTCACATAGTTTTTGAATCATTTATCATTTCCGTTGTTTAAGACTATAAAGTATTTTCGTTAAATACTGTTAAATTGGTGTTACTATGATGGTTTAACTGTGCACGTTGGCTTGTCTAGCGGGTTCAACGTTAGACGCAGTCACGACTCGAAGGTGGGATTTTGGGTCGTGACAAAAGGATAACTTCAGGGACATGAGCTACTGTTTAGGCACTTGACATGGGGTGAATTTGACTATCAATGAGTCAAACTCATCTACCCTAGTGCCAATATTCTAAATTCACTAGAGACTTGCTTGTTGAATCCCTTCATTGATTAAAGAAACCCAACCAAAAGCGTATTCTTTGCATTCTTGAGGAAAGGAATCTGACCATAAAGAGGTCAGATTCAACATCCTAGTGCAATTTGTTCTACTATTGGATTAACACAAACTAGTACCTAACAATGCTAAGTGCACTCTAAACACCTTAAAGAGAAACCATAATAAATCCACAACATAGGTTCAGATTCCTTAACATCATGTTAACTAATACTACTTCATGCTTATGAACCAACAACAAAGAAGAAGATTCAGCATACATAATCCCAAAAATACAATAAGAATCAAGCATTTCAACACCAAAACAACACAAGTTTTTGAATTGAATGATTTCATTTGAAGTTCTTGGTTACATACCTCTTTCGAAAGAAAAATAACAGGGATACTGACCAAATAAAGGTCAGGCAATCAGCAAAGCAGCAGAAGAAAGAAAGTCCCAGCAGTAATCAAGGCGGAACAAAACCCCCGAAAAACAGCAAACCAAATAGCCCAGAACTTGAATACTAGAACATAATGTTTTGAAACCAGAAGAGGAGAATGGAACCAAGCTGAGAAGACTCCACCAAGGCTTGATGAATTCTTAAAGATAGTCAAGCCTTTTCAACCATATTCTTCTTTGAAAGAAAACTTTTGTTGTTTTTGAAAATATTCTGATTTTTCTCTGTTTTTCAGAATGTTTTGGCAGCTAAAAGAGAGTGTTTTACAGAGTGTCAAAAAGTTCTTTTTTAAAACTAAATGGAGGGGTCTATTTATAAGATATTTGGGAATGGGATATTCTTTGGAATATTCCCTATCCAAAAGCTAAAAAATAGTACAGAATAGTACATAGGGCAGCTGTCAACCTTATCTTTGGGACAGCTGCCCCTATTCTAGACCTTTCCTACCCCTTAAAAGACTCTTTTACCCTAAAAATTCTGATTTCCTAAGTCTATTGTACCCATTGGAGTCCCTGAATTTACTATTGGGTAACCAGGGTTACTCACTTGGGTTATTATTAACTCTAGTTAATTATCCTTAGTCAAGTTCCTTAATTAAACTAGGACTGATAAGTATTATTAGCTAGGTCTTAATTTAATTGGCTTAATTAAGACTGATCTTGATCTTTTAAGCTTAGGTTAGTTGAATCAACTTAATTGATCGATTGAAACTTAGTTGATTAAAAGACCTATTCTGAACTAGTTAAGTTAATTTGCTTAAACATTTTTATTAAGCTTATCTAGCAAATATAGTTAATTATCTTAACTGAATGATTAACTTTAAACTTAAGTGAAGTCGCAAATCAGCTAACTTGCTTCAAGTATCAAGCATAATCAACTCCTAATCAGTTCATAATTACTTGGTTAATTAACTTTTAGGTGATTAACTAAGGTTGAATTAAAATCAGCAGCTAACCAAGTCAAATTTTAGGTTAGTTAACTTAATTAATTACCATTTTAGATACACGTGACATATACACATTTGGAGTTGGGGTAGCAGTCGGGTAATAGGGTCCAAACATAACAAGATAGCATATGAACAAATAACTGGACTCAATCAATATCTACAAACAGTAAATTCAGGTTCATGGCTAACAATTAGCTTCAGGAAACAAGTAGAATCCTAATCAAAATTTGAATTCAGGGCATCAATATCAAACTAAATGGCAGTATGTACACAGGTAAGGTGGAACCTAATCTAATTGATTCGATTTAAAATGGTTATTACATCAGCAACATATGTATTCAAACATTTAACTAATCGGGCAAAGCAAGCAAATAACTAAACGAGAGCAATAACACATTAACGAGAATCATGGAAGAAAACAAAGACGTATCAATCAGAGAACACAGAAACAGTTCATTTCATAATATGACTCTACTCTAATCACGTAATCAGAGACAGAATAACCATATGACATCTTGCTTTAATTAGTAAAGAGAAATTCAATCCTAACTAATCATTCGGATAACTAAGAGATTTGCTTGTTAATTCAAGACAGTATTAATGGGATAAAACGAATCGACTAAGAACGATTATAACAGTTCAGTTCCCCTTTTGTTTTGATTTTCTTGATCAATTGTAGGGAATAACAACTAATTAAGTAACAGCGTAATCTAATATAAACAAAAAGTTAATGAAAACAGAATTTAACCTAGTTCCTACCTCGATATTTTGTAGAAAAAGTAAGGAAGAGAAAAGATACCTCGTTAAACAGATTTTGGCCGGAAAAATCGAAGTCAATGGACCTTGGCCGGACTCCGGAGGGGTTTGAAAATGGTCCAGACCCGCATGAATCGACAGCTCTCATCAAGAGCTATCGACTCATGCCGGTGTGGGCTATTGGAGTTCTTGGAATCGACTTGTAGGAGAGGTTTAGGTTTTCTGCGTTTCAGATCTAAAATTGAAAGAGATTGATTGGGTTCTTGGGGAGATGGATAGTGGGATTTGATTGAGGGAGGGGTGACGATTATCTGGTTAAAAATTGGGGTCGATTGGAGAAGCTCCGCCGCCGGAGGCGATTTCCGGCTGGCGGAACACGGCGGGGCAGCGGTGGGATTGTGGTGGTGATTGGCCGGCCTCTGAAGGGGGTGAGAGACAAGTTGGGTGAGGGTATTAGACTTAAGAGTGAATTGGGGGGTGGGGGGCTTTGGAACACTTTTATACTCCGGGGTGTGGAGTTCCCAGCCGTTGGATATATCTCGATCAACGGCTGGGATTTGTTTACTTATACTAAACGGGGTCGTTTGGGTAATGGAGGGGGGCCGGCCGGGTTATGGAGGGAATTTGGGCTGGGTCATTGGGGTGATTTAGAGAAGGAATTGGGCCTGGGCATATTGGCCCAAGTCGAAATTAGTTCTCCTAGTTAATTAAACTAATTAATCTAATTAAGTTTAAATTTAATTAAATATAAAAATGCAATAATTAATTTTAAACCTTTATTTCATCTAATTACAGATTAATTGACAACTAATTTTATATTCCTAATTATATCTATAATTTATCGAATAAAAATGATTAATTTTTAGTAATTAGCTATTAAAAACTACATTACGTTAAATAACCATCATTCGTCTATTATTTAATTAATTACAAATAATAACTTCATAATTTCTCGATAATAGTGATGCAATTTTTAATAATTTTAAAAGATGAATTATGGATATGCAAATGTGAATAATTCACAATTAATCACTAAAAATCAACAAAATTAATAAAATCGATTGATTTATTGAGATTTTTATAGGATGATATGGCGAGTAAAAATCACGTACTCACAATCATGAAAGCGAATCATAACATCTATTCTAAGCTCGAATTCTGAACCTTGAACTAGAAGTTTTGGGTTCTTATTCCCCAGCTGTAACGACCCAGCCAGTCGTTTTGTGTGTTCCCGTGAATGACTCTCTCCATAGCGACTACTCGTGCCTTATAGCTTGTATGGGCAGGTAGTTCGAGATTCAGAAGTGATTTGGCCAGTTCAGGAACACTTGGTTCCTGAAGGCTAGCCTATTTGGCTGATTTTGGTTCCGAGCAGCATTTTGAGAAAACTACCTCGAAATCCAGTTCTTACAGCTCCGGATGATGATTTTGGACTTGGGAGTGTGTTCGCCTCGGGTTTCTGATGACCCGGGAGTATTTCGGCACCTGAATTGGAATTCAGGATTTCATGTGATTTGGAATTTAGCCTGGAATTGGACCTCGTGATATCATGGTCCGAATAAAATTCTGGAATTGGCAATAGTTTCGTATAGTCATTTATGACTTGTCCGCAAAATTTGGGGTCATTCCGAGCAGTGTAGACCCGTTCGGCGTATTGATGAGCCGTTTAAATTTTTCTTGAAATCCTAAGTTTGATCTAAGGGGTTTTGGAGAGTGATTCTTGGTTTGAATGATGTTTTTAGTGTTCTGGGAGCTCGAGCAAGTCCGTCATGTGATTTGGGACTTGTTGGTATAATTTGTCGAGGGCTCGGGTGGGCCCAGGGGTCTCCCGGACCCCGATCGGGGTCAAAAACCAGCAAAACTCATAGCTGGTGGGAATTTACTGGTGTGACCGCACCTGCGGTCCATGAGCCGCAGGCGCGAGGTTCGCACCAGCGGAAATTCCTTCGCATGTGCGGTTCCAGCCGTAGGGGTGATCCCCTTTCCGCAGGCGCGGACAAAATCCCGCAGGCACGACTTTCCCCAGGGGCCCAGGCCATCGCAAGTGCGAGTCCGCACCTGCGATCCAATGTCCGCAGGTGCGAGAAATCCCCCAGTGCCCATGCCTTCATTCCGCAGGCGCGAACCAATATTCCGCAGGTGCGAGTCCGCACCTGCGATCCAAAAGTCGCAGGTGCGGAAACTGCTGGGCAGTCCTATTAAAAGCCCAAGTCGTGATTTCCTTCCCAAAAATCATTTTTCCTCCATTGTTGACGACACCAAGAGCTCCAGAACGGGTTTTTTGGCCTAGAAACTCAGGTAAGTGATTATGTAACCCTCCGCATGTCAATTCTTCCGTTCTTTGAGAGTTTCCTCTTCCTAATTCATAGAAATTCATAAGAAACTGTTGGGGAGAAGAGAGGGTTTTGATGAAAATGCGAATTCTGATTTTTGGGCCATTGAGGGATGATTAATTGAGTTAATCTTGATCCTTAGGCGACGTATAGCGCGTTTCTTCAAGAATTATAATTTTCCGGACGCCGAGGCTCGGAGTTGAATTTCCAAAGTA